>JASAMY010002182.1:0-75698 GCA_030248085.1 Paralinhomoeus sp. GSCO2_6
TTAGTCAGACAGAACCAAACTCTCGGGTAGCCGGGGCCCTCGCGCCTAAACCCAACAACTGTGGCGGCAACTCAACCGGTTAGAGTAGCATCTGATTCACTATAGCGTCAGCTGTTTTTCCGCGACCCATTCCCTCCCCGCCCCCAAGTTCTAGCCGCCTGTTTCAGCTACATAGGTACGTCTGCAGACAACAACAACTGCAATTTGACTTTACCGTTAATGGAACACATTTGCACCGTATCCACACGAATGGACGCACGTCAGACGAATGGAAGAGCACACGAGTTGCAGAGTCAGCGATATGGATGTATATGTGGCTGGCCGTATGCCGTGGCCAATTTTTGCCAGTTTCTCAGGGGCCTTATTACAGTCAATTTTAAGGAAGAATCAAATCCTGGCATTCTTAGAATGCCTTCAAAGACAGAAATGGCAAAATTTTCGAATGCGGCGCACTTAGGTAATTTGGTTAAAAACCTCACACAATTTGCATTACTTTCGGATTTGGTGAATAGTATTCTAAAACTTGAAAATTTAGCCTGCGCGAGCCATTCTTTGTGAGTGCAACTCCACAAACACTGTTTTCCTGCGCAAGATTACCCAGGTTTTGTTACCCCCTTTCCGAATAAACGTGGTTCCCAAAATAGACGTCACTGCTACACCTAGATGAAAATGAAATAGTGGCTGGTCCGATAGGCCGGGCTGGATTAGTGCGCCCTCTAGCCAAAAATTCTTAGATTCGCAACTGCATGGGCCACACGTGAAACGAACCCTATAGTTGATGCAGTTGATGAACGGAGCCGTGGAGAAGGCGGCCTCTTTTGTTTTCCACTTTTAGGCGCATACGTCACAAGCCTGCGCACTAGTTTCAGCCACAAGCGGGCGCGCATTTTTTACAACAACAGCCACATTGTGCACTCTGCGCCACTTTGGTAGTCGCGCGAGGCAGCCTCCCCCTCCATCCCTCCATCCCTGCCTGCCTGCCCCCCTCACTGGCTGCTCCCTCGCCCTCTCCAACAGCGGCACCGCCTCTCTTTGTCGTGGGCAGGCTTGGGCAAAATAAAAAAAAATATTTAAAAAAGTTTTTGTTTTTTAAGTTTTTTTTAAGTTTAAAAAAAACTGGAATTTTGGGCTGTTGGTCTCGCGTGCGCTGTGCTGATATTCAGCTCCAGTAGCTGCACTGACGGCGCGTTTCAGGGCCAGAGGCCGCCAGCCCCGCCGCCTGCAGGGCCCCCTGTGAGTTCTGATGCCAGTAAAAACGACGGTATATCTAGGTATCTACCGGTGAGCGACGCAGTCTCTGACACATTACACTGACGAGGGTGCGTGAGTGTCTCGCCATCACACAGGGGCCGGCACTGGGGCCACCGACCAGGACGCATTTCCACAACAGATTGCAGTCTCGCTGTTTCTTGCATGCAAAAGACACATTTGTCATCACTGAAAGGTTTTACTTGCTTTTGGGCGATTGCCTGGTGCAATTTTGAAGCGACGGTGGGGACGCCTGGCTGTTCTTCGTCGATTGCAAACAAAATTCTCTATTCAAAATAGTAAATCCAACCTCTTGCCACGTGCCCCATCGTAGAAATTGCCCAAATTGCTAGAGTTGTGCGCACCGTTGATAGGCGCATACTTTGCGTAATGTGCCGAGTGACGAGGCCCGTGGCGAGTCACCCGCGCAGCTTACAAAGGGCCTTCTGACTGAGACACCCGCCGGCCACTCAATGGCCGAAGCCGTCTGGACGGCACCGAGCTGTCGATCTGCGATAGCGCGGACGTGAATCATCGCCATAAGAGACTTGATGGTCGAACTTCTGCCAGCTCTCGAATGCCGGCAGCGGCAGATGCGGGATAAACGACTGAACGACTCAATGGCAACAATCAGGGTGTACGCGTCAGGCGTAAAACTCTAATATCTGATTAGGAATATGCCACAGATAATGACTAACCAGCGCCAGCACGTTGGAATGCAAGCTTGGAACGCGGTCGGCCAGTCGGAGCGACGCGACGATATCGCCGCGCCCCACAGCGCTCCGGAGCTGTGCCACCAGCAGGTTTTCGATGTCCTGGTGGCGCCATTGGCTCTGCCTCGATGACGACCAAGCGGATGTCACCGCCTTCTCCGCCGTCCGCATCTCGAGTTCGAGATCGCCCATGTCCCGACGGCAGGGGCGGCCGCCACCTTGTGCCCCTCCATTATCATCTGCAGCGGCATTGCTTTGCATTTTTAATTTCTAGTTTTATTTTGCTACATACATATGCAGGGCAAGCGAGTGCTGCAAACGAGCTGGAGAATGGCTAGAAATTGACGGGGCGCTGCAAATCGGCTCCAATTGCAAGCGAGCGCGCAGATCACGCCCCCACTCCGTCAAACTGACGCCACCTCCCTGGGGTCTGGGCAGGCTGCTAGCATACAATAGGGATATACAATAGGGATATGGCTTTATTGGCATGCGAGCGCAAAGGTCGACGCGCAGGTCCGATCGGCGCCAACCCCAGGGGTCTGGCGGGCTGTTAGCATTAATGGACACACACACACACACACACACACGCACACACACACACACACACACACACACACACACAGTGACGACCAGGAATGGATCATCCGCAGAATCTACCCCAACCCAACGCAAGGCGCGGATGCGGGGTGGGGCATAGTGCCGCTGCGATAATTGTACATGCTGTTTGGCTATTGGTCATACGACTCACTAGCCGCTACTACAGCTGTGAAGACTGGCGGAATCTCGCTTCCTCGTCTTCGAACGGCCCTTGTATCCCCAGGTACCGGTAGCCCTTTTGCACAACGGCCGCATTGCATCAGCAGAACTTGGTGGCGATCTCCTCCTTCAACCGCTTGGTGGAAACACCCACCATAACGATCGAAAATGTTCCCAAGATTCTTGAGCACTGGTAGCAAAAATTAATGCTTGCGGACAAGATCGTTTAAATCTCCTAAAATCGGGAACATTTGTTTGGGGCGCGGGCAGGTGTTATACACAGTGGCCCCGAAAGACCTACAATCAAAAAAAAATTGAAAATGTTGGTAAAGAGGACACAGGATCCGGCAGCACATATGTATGCAAAAAAAATGCAAATATACAAACATAATAACATTCAGGTTTGAGTCTCGCGACAGCCGGGTGTCACACAGCGCTAGAGGCGCTGCGGAAAAGATTTTTGAAGCCAATCCGTACCTTTTTCACTTACTGCTTGAGTTCTGTTCCGTATGAGATGTAATATCTGAAAATTGAAATACTTGCTTTTATTGTAAGCCGTCTGCCAGTGGCACATCTCTCAGGGTGGGCCAGAAATTTGATCTGCATGCAAGGTTGGACACTTCAACACATCCGATGTGAAAGTTTGTTGGCCGGAAAAATACAGCAAAAAAGCATCGCTCCCATAGGGTCAACATTTAAACATCCTCAACAACCCCCCCCCCCCCATTTCCAGTTACTAAGGATATGCTCAAGAACTGCCACAAATTACACTGAACAATTGGAATAACGGTGACAGATCTCTAATAAGAGAGGTTGAAACAAATAGTGCCCCTGGGGCACTGTTGGAAGACTTGAAGTGTCTGCAATGTACAATTACCTGTGCTGTGTGCCCAAAATGTGCTGTGCTGTGCAATGTACAGTTACCTGTACAGTCTCACTGTGCTCAGACAAATGCTAATCCATTTCTCATTGAAGGATGTCAAGCCATGCATTCGCACACACTGTTTGACAATGGACCATTATTTACACAGTAAAGTCAGTCTCACTGTGGGCAGACAAATGCTAATCCATTTCTCATTGAATCATGTCAAGCCATGCATTGGCACACTGCTTGACAATGGACCATTATTTACAGAGTAAAGTCAGTCTCACTGTGCTCAGACTAATGCTAATCCGTTTCTCATTGTATGATGTCAAGCCATGCATTGGCACACTGTTTGACAATGGACCAATATTTACAGAGTAAAGTCAGTCTCACTGTGCTCATATAAATGCTAATCCATCTCCCCATCGTACCATGTCAAGCCATGCATTGGCACACTGTTTGACAATGGACCATTATTTACAGAGTAAAGTCAGTCTCACTGTGCTCAGACTAATACTAATCCATTTCACATTGAATGATGTCAAGCTACATGAATTGGCACACCGTTTGACAATGGACCATTATTTACAGAGTAAAGTCAGTCTCACTGTGCTCAATATGAACTAATGCTTAATCCATTTCTCATTGAATGGGATGTCAAGCCATGCATTGGCACACTGCTTGACAATGGACCATTATTTCCAGAGTAAAGTCAGTCTCACTGTGCTCAGACTAATGCTAATCCGTTTCTCATTGTATGATGTCAAGCCATGCATTGGCACACTGTTTGAGAATGGACCATTATTTACAGAGTAAAGTCAGTCTCACTGTGGGCAGTGACATATCATGCCAGTGCATGCCAGTGCATGCATAACATGCCAGTGACATATCAAGCCATGCATTGGTGCACTGTTTGACAATGGACCATTATTTTCAGAGTAAAATCAGTCTCACTGTGCACAGACAAATGCTAATCCATTTCTCATTGAATGATGTGGGTCAATACCTCCGAAAATTTTTTCGAGGTTTTTCGTGCGCCATTCTCGAACGTCTTATGCAATTGGAATGAAACTTGCCAGACATTGGCGACTCATATCGGGTCTTAAAAACCTAAATGGGTTCCTTTGTGAGTGTTCCCGATCTCGAGATAATGTCAATAGCATGGTCGATTTTGACAACTTTTTGAAATCATGTCAAGGTCTTTCGTGTTTTCCTACTGGACTAACATCACCTTCTAACGCGCTATCTAACGTATGCATAGCATATCTAACATAGCACGTATGCATACTCGGTCGCAGTACAGAGATATGTCCCAAACTGTTTGAAAGCAAAAATCAAAACACGTCATTTTGTTTGAAACTGCACAGGCGTCTACAACTCACATTTTTAGAAAGAAAAGCTTCTGAAGTAATTTGTGCTAGGTGCTATTAATCTTGAGTTATGGTTTACGTTGTGAGTCAGTGCTTCGGCACAGTGGGTTTGTCTGTCAGTGCTTTGGCGCGATCCGTAAGGCATCAGACTACCGATCGAGAGGTCGCCAGTTCAACTCCCTGATGGCGGCTTTGCTTTTGCACGTGTTCCTGCAAGAGGGATAACGACTTGTTGCCCCACCCTTCCACTTTGGTCTTTTCTCTAGGTTCTGCCGATTTTTTTTTGATTTTTCGAACTTGTGAAAAGTTTGAAAAGCATGCGCGCGCGCGTGCGTGCGTGCCTGCATAGGTTTTACGTATCAATGTGTGTCTTACGAAAAAAACACTGTATTAAGAAAATTTGCAGGTGGCTGCAAAAAAGGTGAATATGTGACGCTATTTTGTTAAAGTCCAGTTTGAAAAAGAGGGGTATTAATTAAGGCATGCCTCATTGATGTATAGCCACCTACACTTTGCAGCTGATCAACTTCAGTTTGAACAAACCGTGTATAAAAACTGAACCAAACGCAGCAACACGTCACATATTCGGCATTTTTGTGTGAGCCATCCTCATTCAGCCAAAACGCAACAGCAATCCTTTCACATCTCATCTCTCTCTCTCTGACAATGCGTTGCCATTGGCCATTACCATAGACCTGGCACAGCCAAATTTCCTGGTTAAATAATCGGCACCCTGCTAACATTTGTGACATGTGGGTTGTAGTTAGTTAGTGATGTGCATGCATACATACTGTACTGGCTCCATTCGTCAGTCCACTTTTAGCATTTAAACCAATGATGAACTGCTTCTACAACGTTTGCATAGTGCAATGCACCATTTTACATCTTGTGAGTGCTTACGTGTGTGCATGCGTGCCTGCGCGCGTGCGTATGTACGTGCGCCTGCATCGTGTTCCATGTGCAAGATCATGGGGTCCTTCCTGCCTGTCTCGCAACCATGTGGCATTCAGTCATGCGGCATATGTGAATGCACTGTGTTCCAGTCTAGTTATGTTCTAAAAATTGCCACTGCACCTTCCTCTGCACGTGAACACAAAAAAAAATAAAATTAATTGGGAGTGGGAAAATATGGCTGCAAACACAAAAATGCCGAATATGTGACGTGTTGCTGCGTTTGGTTCAGTTTTTATACACGGTTTGTTCAAACTGAAGTTGATCAGCTGCAAAGTGTAGGTGGCTATACATCAATGAGGCGTGCCTTAATTCACACCCCTCTTTTTCAAACTGGACTTTAACAAAATAGCGTCCACATATTCACCTTTTTTGCAGCCACCTTCAAATTTTTCTTTAATAGGAAAATCAGAGCAATTATTACACTGCCTGCCACACATTATCCCATGCCACCATTTATTCAACAGCTTTGAACAGTTTTGTGTGTGTCAGTGTGATGATGACTGTGTCACTCTGAAGATTTAAGATATCTTTTTTTGGCATTCAATTGTAATTGGCTTGTGGTTTTAGTGATTTTCTTGTTGTGTTCTTATCAAGCCCAAGCTCCTGGGGTCAGATCTTTTGGTTGGCTCTTTTCTGAAAAGTGCGCAATTTTGACAAATGTCTATCTAAACACAGACAATTTTGAGAACTAGTGTGTCCTGGGTTTAGATCTTTGGTTGGCTCTTTTATGAAAAAATACGCAATTTTGAAACGTCCACTGAAACACAGACAATTTTTAGGATTAGTGTGTCAGATGTCCGATGTGCGTATATGGGAAAGGCCACGCCCCCCCCGCCAACATACCCTTTCTTCACATTTTCTCATTAGACCGTTGCACATCGAACGCACGAACACCTTTACCAAAAGCGCGTTTGTCTCTTCTCGCGAAAACTATAAAGCACGCGGAAACATGTACATAACACGCGACGGACAACGCACTCACGCGCGTCACAACTGACTGCAGCTGACAATCATACAATTATCCACCAGCGACAAACAAGCATTGCACTTTTTGGTGGGGCGCAGCGCTGCAGCGTCATTAGTCACGACAGGAGATGAAGCGTGGCCCATTCATAGATAGAGAAGGCGTGCTGGGTTGTGGAGTGCGCAGGAAGAGCGAAAATTCAGCGCAAATGTAGCGCCGCCGCGCTGTCCCTACAGTACTACTTCAGGCCGATAACGCGTGCTTACTTCGCTCCCAGCACAGAACTTGCCCCAGACTCCGCCGCTCGACGTACACGCGCGCTACACGGCATCGCTAGGGC
This sequence comes from Paralinhomoeus sp. GSCO2_6, assembly GCA_030248085.1. NCBI lineage: Eukaryota > Metazoa > Nematoda > Chromadorea > Monhysterida > Linhomoeidae > Paralinhomoeus > Paralinhomoeus sp. GSCO2_6. Next base: position 7,211 of record JASAMY010002182.1, read on the forward strand.
GCACCACGGCAGAATGCTCGGACGCTGACCAGTCGACATTCACACTTGATTCTGCCGTCTGCCCGTGCCAGACTCGAAGAAAGGGTCGGGAATGAGGACCGCCTCCTTCAACACGTGGCACAACGGTGACAGCGTCAACAGTGGAGCAGTCAAAGTTCCCCGGCACATCTAGAGTGTTCAGGCCCACATACTCTTACTGCCGCAGGTTTCTGGTCAACTCTGGATTATACTTTCATACAAATAAAACTTTCCTCTGTGTGCTACCTATGCGAACCACCCAATCAACACACCGCGTGTACGTCAACGCGTACGCGCTTGTGTGCAAACATCAGTGGCAGGCAACGCTTTCAAACGCGTTGCATCGTGTCGTCTGACGCTAGTGAAATAGAAACATCCGGTAGGATAAAATGCGGCATCCCACGAAATGCAAAGCAAGCATTTCTTCGATGACATTTTGGGACAGTTATCTGCAGAGGCGCAGCGGTTCAGTGAGCGTTCCGCTGGCTCATCCATCGGTGCGCAGGGCAGGCCACATATGGCGCGCCCGTCCAGAGCCGCCTTTCACTCACTCTGAGGTGCGAAACTAAGGGCGTGTTCCGGATTGTGTTCTTGGGAGGGAGGGGCAGTGTCTCGTCATTCAACAGTTTCTCAAGCAAGAGAATTTTTACATAGGTGCTCTGTGTTGCTACAGTGTGTATGTACGTACGTACGTACGTACATAGTGTTGCGCCAAGAGACAAAAGAATAGAATGTCTTCAGTGCACTTTGGAGCGGAGCTGCCATTGTTGGACGTGCATTTGGAGTAGCGGCTCACTGGGAACGTCGCGGCATCAACCGGCTGGTCACGGGCGACCAGCAGATTCTTACGGGGAGACGGGTTGCGGCTTTTACATCCCAAGTCAGTTGCCATGCTGCTCAGTGCTCCATACAGTCAGCTCACGCACGCACATGGCGTATATCACACAGACACGCATATGGTACATTCCACAGTGGCGACCCAATTGGTCTATACCATGCACTTCGTAGTGACATTGAATTCATGGGGGCAAAAGGACCTCAGGAGAGTGTGTAAATAGTTGGCCAACAAGAGAACGTTGAGACACGCGGCCTCTTGATTTTATGTCGGCGCTGACACGATGGTGTCATACATCAGACAGCTTCTAAGCAATGGTTCGCAATCCGCTCTTACCTACATGTAGGTAGAGTGGAAGAGACAAAGATGGACACTTGGAGGTGATAAAAGCCATTGAAGGACCTGCATTTTAGCGGCGACTTCAACAGCCCGTCGCAGTGAAACAACAGGACCGGAACGACCACCAGTTCAATCGTGCAGAACCTGGCACTCGCATCGCTCGCCTGGTAGGTACTCCACGCTCTATACACAACTGTGTTGAGTTGAACTTACAGCATAGCAGGAGCCCTTCCCCTTGATACCAACACCATGCTCAGCACAGGTAAAGTACTACCGATCTCTATCGCTGCCAAGGCAAATAAGTGGTTGAAGATAAGGATCCGCATTGCGGACACCCCTTCGAGTGGCCCGTCACAACGATGGTCGCCGACGCTGGCGCTGCCTCGACTCCTACAGACAACTGCGCAATGATTCCCCGCGCATTTCCAGCTGATTCTGCGAGCTGTAGCAAGCATGAAGAAAGAGTGTGCTTTTTGTTAAAAAATGTAAGCTGGTGTCACATTCAGTGTGTCCCACGGTGTCGTTGACGCTTAGTGCACTTGTTGTTGTTGTCTGTGTGGGTGCAATGGCCTCATAAGGAATTGATATTCCTCAGGCGTTCGCGTTCGCAGGCTTCGCATGACGCGTCATATGACAAACGTGCAACATCAGGCTTCACTTGGTGTCCCAGTCACAAAATCATCTTGTTTGGTGTGGAAATGACAGTGTTCTGAGCCTTTGCTGTGTACGAAGGGAACTTAAAAACTACCAGTCATGTCGCACAGCAATGTACCAAAAGGCTGAAGGCTTTTTTCTTTAACAAGGTAATTAAAAAGTCATTGAAAACTATTCTCTACTTTATTAAAAGATAACTTGACTTTTCTAAGAGTTTTTTTATAATTAAAAGTCTTTCCTCCCACTTTTTTTTATTAAAACTGTACTTTTTAAAATTAACATTCAAGTTATAATACAACAGAGTAATGCATCCATTTGAGTGAATAACAGTCCACATGTAGAATCAAACTTGTGTGAAGACCTCCTTCAGTGGTGTGTTAAGACTTTTTCAGGCTTTTACATTAAATGTTTTTTTTTTATTAAGGAACACACGAACACCTTTACCGAAAAGTGGGTTTGTCTGCGAAAACTCCAACGCAGCTACCCGCTGAACAATTATCACACCAGCGACTAGCATCCAAATTTTGCAGGGGTGCAGTGCTGAAACGTCACTAGTCATTACAGTAGATGAAGTGTGGCCCATTCATACCGTAAATCCTCCAGATAGCGCCCCCGGGGCACTATTATTCAACATCTCCATACCCGGGGGCACTATTGAAGAGGAGCACTATATGGGGGGGCAGTGGCGGCGCTACGTAAGGACGTGGGGCGAACTGCCACTTCTGGACTGCCCCCTGCAACTTTTTCCTCCTCATTCGTGTGTGAGCGTGTGTTTGTATGGTGTGTGTATGTGCATAACAAAAATGAAAACCTTTGGTTGGAGGACAGGTGAGTCCTTTCATAGCCAAACAAGATATTGGGCAGAGTCGCAAAACACGGCTCTAAAGGGAAGCGGCAACCCACTCAACTTGGCGCGATTCGCCCATTCTGGCTGCGCAGATAGGCGTTTGCTCTGATCATCGCACGCACTGCCCTTCTCCCCGAAAGCGCAGACATGCAAAGCTTGACTGGCTTGCAATTCTGCTGAGATTTTTTTGCCACAAGGTACCAACCTACACCTATGTATACCTACCCCGGTTGAAATTCGGACTCAAAGTGGGATACGAGGGGTGAAGGGGCGTATGCAAATTATACTCAATTTTAAAAAATGCTAAAATGAAGAAAACGACGTTCAACAGCCAAATTTTCGCCTGCGGCGCAAGGTGTATGTAGAGAACAAAACTTTGGAACAGCGCTGATTTTGAACAAAAAAATTTTGATCCACGTTTTGACGCGTATGCCACAATTGAGCAGTGTCCTGAAAATCTGGAAATCATGAGCAAGATCTGGGATCAACTCTGTGAGGTTCCCAGGAGAGGTAAAAATTTACCCTGTTAAAAAAATTTAAAAAGACCCGAAGAGGGACGCAGCAGAGTAAAAAATTTGCCTGCGCACTGGGTTTTCTGAGAAGGCGATGCTAACATCTGTAGGCTGTACGCATTTTGGGTCTTCATGTATCGACCGTTTATTTTTTCTCTTTTCAAGAAAGGTACCTGCCTGCTGCGCCTACCTACGTGTGCCACTTTTTTTAAACTGACATCAGGCACAGGTGGACGTGGACGGTTGCAAATAATAATCACCAGTGTCTTGCCCTCCCCGAAAATTTTCTGGACCCACTCTGGTTAATGCTGGCCTGTACAGCTCCAACTTTTCAAACTGCCCCGGGGCTTCTGAAATGTCCCCTGAACTTTAAATCCTGGCGCCGCCACTGCGCCCTACACTGAGGCAATGAGAGCGTTCATCCTTCTAGCCAAGGTGTATTTCGGCGGTTTGTCCATCTTAGATTCTCCAGCGAGCGCGTCGGCGGCTGGCCAGACGCGACCGGCGGAGAGCAAGGAGTCGCCGGCGAGCACTCTGAAAAGGCTGGGCAGTGGATTCGCAAGCGCGTCAACCTCGCAGTGGCCCGCTGACTGCAGTCGCTGACATGCGCCGCAGGCGGAGTCGAACGCGCGGTCCCGTTAACTAGGCATGACCGTTCCGTTTCACACCATTCACAAGTTGTGCGTTGCATTTCCCTCACCTCCTCACGCGTGTTTGTTGTCGCAGGAACGCTGTGTACGCGCTTGCGCTGTGCAACCCGCAGTTTTTGACAATAATCAAAAACGCACAGCGTCACAGCTGTATGTATCTGCATCTGTTGTGTGTGTGTATGTATGTTGTTGCAGTGTCAAGGGGAAACTAAAGTTCACTGTACCAACAAACTACACATACATCCCGCTCAAAATGGACGCTATGGGTGGACAGGGTGTGGTGTGGACGAGAGCTGCGTCGCCATCTGCTGTCCCGGCTTCGCCTCCTGGACGCTACGGGTGGACAGGGTGTGGTGTGGACAGAAGGAATGACTCCGCTCCTCCTCGCAGCCCCAGTTCACACTTGAAAGGAGGCGCCCCGCCCTCGTAGCATGACAAACGTTTGGCTGTACCGCCATAGCGTCGCGTCCGGACCTTTAAACACGCGGTTTACATTTGACTCACAGTGGGCTTTGTACACTCTGTGCAAACAAAGAAACGCTGGGCGCGCGCGGCCCGCTAGAGAAAAGGGAACGGGTAGTAGGCCTGGTCTAGTGGACAGAAGGGATTCCCGCGCTTTGCCTCCAGCCGCTGCTACACTCGCAAGGCGGCGCCCCGCCCCCGAAGGCGCCTTTTCCGGCGTCGCCCAGGCGCTAGAGCTATACATACCGCCAAAGGTGGCTAGTCGACGCGACGCGTACCCCGCTGGCAAAAGGTGGCGGCGGCGTGGCTCTGCATTTGGCGGATTAATGCCAGAGATGCGCATTCGCGCTATTTACCGCACTCCTCATTTCTCTCGCTCTGACCTTTGCTTTCTTTCGCCATCTCGTGGACGAGTTGTACTCCTGCCGGAAAATATGCGCAGCACGAGCACACTGCTCCTCTGCTACTTTGCATGATCGGCACCGCAGAAGTCAGACGTTTTAATATTATTATTATTATTATTATTATTATTATTATTATTATTATTATTATTGTTGTTATTGTTGTTGTTGTTGTTGTTGGTTTGGGGGCGACTCTGGAACCCTCGTACGGCCCGTATAGAATACTCCACAGCAACGTTCACTCTTAGAGCTCCTCGAAGCGTCCAGGGGCATGGCACAGCCCCAGGACATCTCTTAAGAGAGCTCTCGAATCTGCTGGTAGCGAATCTGCTGCAAAAGAGTAGCGATTGCAAGTCAAACACCGTATAGGTACCTATGTATATCCGCAGTACGATGCGGAAGAAAGCAAAGGTAAAATGGAGCGAGAGCGAGAGAAATGAGGAGTGCGGTAAATCAGCGCGAATGCGCATCTCTGGCATTAATCCGCCAAATGCAGAGCCACGCCGCCGCCACCTTTTGCCAGCGGGGTACGCGTCGCGTCGACTAGCCACCTTTGGCGGTATGTAGCTTAGCGCCTGGCGACGCCCGGAAAAGGCGCCTTTTGGTGGCGGGGCGCCGCCTTGCGAGTGTCAGCAGCGGCTGCGAGGCAAAGCGCGGGAATCCCTTCTGTCCACTAGACCAGGCCTACTACCCGTTCCCTTTTCTTGAGCGGGCCGCGCGCGCCCAGCGTTTCTTTGTTTGCACAGAGTGTACAAAGCCCACTGCGAGTCAAATGTAAACCGCGTGTTTAAAGGTCCGGACGCGACGACTATGGCGGTACAGCCAAACGTTTGTCGATGCCTACGAGGGCGGGGCGCCTCCTTTCAAGTGTGAACTGGGGCTGCGAGAAGGAGCGGAGTCATTCCTTCTGTCCACACCACACCCTGTCCACCCGTAGCGTCCAGGAGGCGAAGCCGGGACAGCAGACGGCGACGCAGCTTCTGTCCACACCACACCCTGTCCACCCGTAGCGTCCATTTTGAGCGGGACGACGCGAGTTTGTCAGTACAGTGAGCTTTAGTTTCCCCTTGACACTGCAACAACATACATACACACACACAACAGATGCAGATACATACAGCTGTGACGCTGTGCGTTTTTGATGATTGCCAAAACCTGCGGTTGCACAGCGCAAGCGCGTACACAGCGTTCCTGACGACAACAAACACGCGTGTAGGAGGTGAGGGAAATGCAAACGCACAACTTGTGAATGGTGTGAAACGGAACGGTCATGCCTAGTTAACGGGACTCGCACGTTCGACTTCCGCCTGCGGCGCATGTCAGCGACTGCAGTCAGTTGGGCCACTTGCGAGGTTGACGCGCTTGCGAATCCACTGCTACAGCCTTTTCAGAGCGCCGCTGGGTGACTCCCCGCCTCTCTCGCTGGTCGCGTCTGGCCAGCCGCCGACGCGCTCGCTGGAGAATCTAAGATGGACAAACCGCCGAAATACACTATAGTGTAGGACCTTCCTTTGGTCCTGCGCACGGTGCGGTACGCTGTGGGGGTTGGCGAATGACAGTGAGTGACTCGGCGGTACCGTGTCGTCTTGACGCCCACGTGGTTTGGTTTTCAACTCCAGCCGCTGTCACTCAGTCACACATAATTCCCTTGGCTAGAAGGATGAACGCTCTCATTGCCTCAGTGTAGGGCGGCTCCGGTCATTCCCCAATGTCTGACATTGTCTATGCCTCCACTGTGTGTTGAGATTGCGCCAAATAAAATAATTAAAAAAATAAAAACACTGTACTTGCTCATGCCGAGCGACAGGACAATGTCCAGATCGCGCGTGGAGAGGGCGCCGCCCAAGTCAATCCTGCAGTCGACAACTTGGCCGCGCAGCTGCCGGGCCACTCGGATGGACTTCACCGCCACAGGCAGTTGAAGCGCGTAGCGCACGACGTGCCCGTCTCCAGCATAAACAAGCACGCACGCAGTATGGCTGCAACGAACCCAGATTCAGGAATCTCCGCTGTGAACAGTTAATGAGACATGCACTGGCGCGCACCCTTCCTCCACCCAAGCCATGGACCGCAGCGTAGACACTGTCGGCCTGTTCAGCACGAGCCCGAGAGAGAGTCGGCTTGACCGAACTCGCTCTCCCAAGCTTTCGTAGTCGTACGCAACTACAACACATGTAAATTATTACCCACGGGTGGAGACAGACAGTACGTACTGAACGGAAATACGAACCACCAAGCAGGTACAATTCCGATGCTGCATTTGCCATGGAGCTCGCTCTGTGACAACCGTTTGAGAAACTAACACTGAAAGTGGACGGCCGGGTCAGAAAGAGGGAACGAGAGCGCACTAGTGGACAGAAGCTGCGTCGCCGTCTGCTGTCCCGGCTTCGCCTCCTGGACGCTACGGGTGGACAGGGTGTGGTGTGGACAGAAGGAATGACTCCGCTCCTTCTCGCAGCCCCAGTTCACACTTGAAAGGAGGCGCCCCGCCCTCGTAGGCATCGACAAACGTTTGGCTGTACCGCCATAGTCGTCGCGTCCGGACCTTTAAACACGCGGTTTACATTTGACTCACAGTGGGCTTTGTACACTCTGTGCAAACAAAGAAACGCTGGGCGCGCGCGGCCCGCTCAAGAAAAGGGAACGGGTAGTAGGCCTGGTCTAGTGGACAGAAGGGATTCCCGCGCTTTGCCTCGCAGCCGCTGCTGACACTCGCAAGGCGGCGCCCCGCCCCCAAAAGGCGCCTTTTCCGGTCGTCGCCAGGCGCTAAGCTACATACCGCCAAAGGTGGCTAGTCGACGCGACGCGTACCCCGCTGGCAAAAGGTGGCGGCGGCGTGGCTCTGCATTTGGCGGATTAATGCCAAAGATGCGCATTCGCGCTGATTTACCGCACTCCTCATTTCTCTCGCTCTGACCTTTGCTTTCTTTCGCTCATCTAGTGGACGAGTTGTACTCCTGCCGGAAAATATGCGCAGCATGAGCACACTGCTCCTCTGCTACTTTGCATGATCGGCACCGCAGAAGTGGCAGACGTTGTTGATGTTGTTGTTGTTGTTGTTGTTGTTGTTGTTGTTGTTGTTGTTATTGTTGTTGTTGTTGTTGTTGTTGTTGTTGTTGTTGGTTTGGGGGCGACTCTAGGAACCCTACGTACGGCCCATATAGAATACTCCACAGCAACGTTCACTCTTAGAGCTCCTCGAAGCGTCCAGGGGCATGGCACAGCCCCAGGACATCTCTTAGAGAGAGCTCTCGAATCTGCTGGTAGCGAATCTGCTGCAAAAGAGTAGCGATTGCAAGTCAAACACCGTATAGGTACCTATGTATATCCGCAGTACGATGCGGAAGAAAGCAAAGGTCAGAGCGAGAGAAATGAGGAGTGCGGTAAATCAGCGCGAATGCGCATCTCTGGCATTAATCCGCCAAATGCAGAGCCACGCCGCCGCCACCTTTTGCCAGCGGGGTACGCGTCGCGTCGACTAGCCACCTTTGGCGGTATGTAGCTTAGCGCCTGGCGACGCCCGGAAAAGGCGCCTTTTGGGGGCGGGGCGCCGCCTTGCGAGTGTCAGCAGCGGCTGCGAGGCAAAGCGCGGGAATCCCTTCTGTCCACTAGACCAGGCCTACTACCCGTTCCCTTTTCTTGAGCGGGCCGCGCGCGCCCAGCGTTTCTTTGTTTGCACAGAGTGTACAAAGCCCACTGTGAGTCAAATGTAAACCGCGTGTTTAAAGGTCCGGACGCGACGACTATGGCGGTACAGCCAAACGTTTGTCGATGCCTACGAGGGCGGGGCGCCTCCTTTCAAGTGTGAACTGGGGCTGCGAGAAGGAGCGGAGTCATTCCTTCTGTCCACGCCACACCCTGTCCACCCGTAGCGTCCAGGAGGCGAAGCCGGGACAGCAGACGGCGACGCAGCTTCTCTCCACACCACACCCTGTCCACCCGTAGCGTCCATTTTGAGCGGGACGACGCGAGTTTGTCAGTACCGTGAGCTTTAGTTTCCCCTTGACACTGCAACAACATACATACACACACACAACAGATGCAGATACATACAGCTGTGACGCTGTGCGTTTTTGATGATTGCCAAAACCTGCGGTTGCACAGCGCAAGCGCGTACACAGCGTTCCTGACGACAACAAACGCGTGTAGGAGGTGAGGGAAATGCAAACGCACAACTTGTGAATGGTGTGAAACGGAACGGTCATGCCTAGTTAACGGGACTCGCGCGTTCGACTTCCGCCTGCGGCGCATGTCAGCGACTGCAGTCAGTCGGGCCACTTGCGAGGTTGACGCGCTTGCGAATCCACTGCCACAGCCTTTTCAGAGCGCCGCTGGGTGACTCCCCGCCTCTCTCGCTGGTCGCGTCTGGCCAGCCGCCGACGCGCTCGCTGGAGAATCTAAGATGGACAAACCGCCGAAATACACTATAGTGTAGGACCTTCCTTTGGTCCTGCGCACGGTGCGGTACGCTGTGGGGTTGCGAATGACAGTGAGTGACTCGGCGGTACCGTGTCGTCTTGACGCCCACGTGGTTTGGTTTTCAACTCCAGCCGCTGTCACTCAGTCACACATAATTCCCTTGGCTAGAAGGATGAACGCTCTCATTGCCTCAGTGTAGGGCGCAGTGGCGGCGCCAGGATTTAAAGTTAGGGGGGACAGTCCAAAAGTTACAGGGGGCAGTTTGAAAAGTTGGAGCTGTACAGGCCAGCATTAACCAGAGTGGGTCCAGAAAATTTTCGGGGAGGGCAAGACACTGGTGATTATTATTTGCAACCGTCCACGTCCACCTGTGCCTGATGTCAGTTTAAAAAAAGTGGCACACGTAGGTAGGCGCAGCAGGCAGGTACCTTTTTGAAAAGAGGAGAGAATAAACGGTCGATACATGAAGACCCAAAATGCGTACACCTACAGATGTACATCGCCTTCTCAGAAAACCCAGTGCGCAGGCAAATTTTTTACTCTGCTGCGTCCCTACTAGGGTCTTTTTAAATTTTTTAACAGGGTAAATTTTTTACCCTATTCCTGGGGAACCTCACAGAGTTGATCCCAGATCTTGCTCATGATTCCCAGATTTTCAGGACACTGCTCAATTGTGGCATACGCGTCAAAACATGGATCAAAATTTTTTTGTTCAAAATCAGCGCTGTTCCAAAGTTTTGTTCTCTACATACACCTTGCGCCGCAGGCGAAAATTTGGCTGTTGAACGTCGTTTTCTTCATTTTTTGGCGTTGAAATTGAGTATAATTTGCATACGCCCCTTCGCCCCTCGTCTCCCCACTTTGAGTCCGAATTTCAACCGGGGTAGGTATACATAGGTGTAGGTAGGTACCTTGTAGCAAAAAAATCTCAGCAAATTCCCAAGAGCCGTCAAGCTTTGCATGTCTGCGCTTTTGGGGAGAGGGCAGTGCGTGCGATGATGAGAGCGAACGCCTATATCTACGCGCAGCCAGAATGGGTGAATCGCGCCATTGAGTGGGTTGCGTTCTCCTTCAGCCATGTTTTTGCGACTCTGCCCCAATATCTTGTTTGGCTATGAAGGACTCACCTGTCCTCCAACCAAAGGTTTTCATTTTGTTATGCACATACTACACACACAAGTACAACACACGCGCTCACACACACACGAATGAGAGGAAAAAGTTGCAGGGGGCAGTCCAGAAGTTACGGGGGGCAGTCCGCCCCTCCCTGCCCCTACGTAGCGCCGCCACTGCCCCCCCCCCCCATATAGTGCTCCTCTCCAATAGTGCCCCCGGGTATGGAGATGTTGAAATAATAGTGCCCCGGGGGCGCTATTGGAGGATTTACGGTATGAATGGGCCACGCTTGCATCTACTGTAATGACTAGTGACGTTTCAGCACTGCACCCCTGCAAAGAGTGCGATGCTTGTTCGCTAGTGTGATAATTGTCAGGCGGGTTAGCTGTCGTTGGAGTTTTCGCAGACAAACGCGCTTTTCGGTAAAGGTGTTCGTGTGTTCCTTAATACAAAAAAAAAACATTTAATGTAAAAGCCTGAAAAAGTCTTAACACACCACTGAAGGAGGTCTTCACACAAGTTTGATTCTACATGTGGACTGTCACTCAAATGGATGCATTACTCTGTTGTGCTATAACTTGAATGATTTAAAAGTACAGTTTTAATAAAAAAAAGTGGGAGGAAAGACTTTTTAATTATAAAAAAACTGTTAGAAAAGTCAGTATACTTTTTAATAAAGTAAAAAATAGTTTTCAATGACTTTTTAATTACCTTGTTTAAAGAAAAAAGCCTTCAGCCTTTTGGTACATTGCTGTGCGACATGACTGGTAGTTTTAAGTTCCCTTCGTACACAGCAAAGGCTCAGGAACGCTGTAACTCCACGCCGGACGATCGAATTTGTGACTGGGACACCAAGTGGGACCTAAATGCTTGGCTTGTCATATGACGCGTCATGCGAAGCCTGCGAACGCGAACGCCTTGAGGAATATCAATTCCTTATGAGGCCATTGCACGCACACCGACAACAACAACAAGTGCCACTAAGCGTAGACGACGCAGTGGGACGCACTGAATGTGACACCAGCTTACATTTTTTTTAACAAAAAGCACACTCTTTCTTCATGCTTGCTACAGCTCGCAGAATCAGCTGGAAATGCGCGGGGAATCATTGCGCAGTTGTCTGTAGGAGTCGAGGCAGCGCCAGCGTCGGCGACCATCGTTGTGACGGGCCACTAGAAGGGGTGTCCGCAATGCAGATCCTTATTCTCAACCACTTATTGCCTTGGCAGCGATCGAGATCGGTAGTACTTTACCTGTGCTGAGCATGGTGTGCGTATAGAGGGAAGGGCTGCTGCTATGCTGTAAGTTCAACTTAAGCAAGTTGTGTATAGAGCGTGGAGAGTACCTACCAGGCCAGCAATGCGAGTGCCAGGTTCTGCACAATTGGAACTTTTGATATCGTCCCAGTCCTCTCTTTACCATGTGCGACGGGCTGTTGAAGTCGCCGCTTAGAATGCCAGGTCCTTCAATGTCTTTTATCGCCTCCAAGATCCGTCTTGTCTCTTCCACTCTACCTACATGTAGGTAAGAGCGATTGCGAACCATTGCTTTGAAGCTGTCTGATGTATGACACCATCGTGTCAGCGCCAACAGCATGATCAAGAGGCCGCGTGTCTCAACGTTCTCTTGTTGGCCAACTATTTACACACTCTCCAGAGGTCCTTCCATGAATTCAATGTCACTCAGAAGTGCATGGTATAGACCAATTGGGTCGCCACTGTGGAATGTACCATATGCGTGTATATGTGGTGCTCGCCATGTGCGTGCGTGAGCTGACTGTATGGAGCACTGAGCAGCATGGCAACTGACTTGGGATGTAGAAGCCGCAACCCGTCTCCCCGTTAAGAATCTGCTGGTCGCCCGTGACCAGCCAGTTGCATGCGGCGACGTTCCCAGTGACCGCTACTCCAAATGCACGTCCAACAATGGCAGCTCCACTCCAAAGTGCACTGAAGACATTCTATTCTTTTGTCTCTTGGCGCAACACTATGTACGTACGTACGTACGTACATACACACTGTAGCAACACAGAGCACCTATGTAGAAATTCTCTTGCTTAAAACTGTTGAATGACGAGACACTGCCCCTCCCTCCCAAGAATACAATCCGGAACACGCCCTTAGTTTCGCACCTCAGAGTGAGTGAAAGGCGGCTCTGGACGGGCGCGCCATATGTAGCCTGCCCTGCGCACCGATGGATGAGCCAGCGGACGCTCACTGAACCGATGCGCCTCTGCAGATAACTGTCCCAAAATGTCGTCGAAGAAATGCTTGCTTTGCATTTCCTGCAATCCCGCATTTTATCCTACGGATGTTTCTATTTCACTAGCGTCAGACGACACGATGCAACGCGTTTGAAAGCGTTGCCTTGCCACTGATGTTTGCACACAAGCGCGTACGCGTTGACGTACACGCGGTGTGTTGATTGGTTGGTTCGCATAGGTAGCACACAGAGGAAAGTTTTATTTGTATGAAAGTATAATCCAGAGTTGACCAGACCTGCGGCAGTAGGAGTATGGGCTGAACACTCTAGATGTGCCGGGGAACTTTGACTGCTCCACTGTTGACGCTGTCACCGTTGTGCCACGTGTTGAAGGAGGCGATCCTCATCCGACCCTTTCTTCAAGTCTGGCACGGGCACAGGCAGAATCAAGTGTGAATGTCGACTGGTCAGCGTCCGAGCATTCTGCCGTGGTGCGCCCTAGCGATGCCGTGTAGCGGTGTAGGTGAGCAGCGAAGTGTAAGCACCGTTTGTAGCTTGCAGCGAAGTAAGCACGCGTTATCAGCTGAAATAGACTGTAGGGACGGCGCGGCGGTCACTGCTACATTTGCGCTGAATTTGCTCTCTTGCTGCACACTCCACAACCCGGCACGCCTTATTATCTATGAATGGGCCACGCTTGCATCTACTGTCATGACTAGTGACGTTTCAGCACTGCACCCCTGCAAAGAGTGCGATGCTTGTTCGCTAGTGCGATAATTGTATAATTGTCAGCTACAGTCAGTTGTGACCTCGCGTGCGTGCGTTGTGCGTGCGTGTTATGTGCGTGTTAGCCGTCTTTATAGTTTTCGCGAGAAGAGACAAACGCGCTTTTTGGTAAAGGTGTTCGTGCGTTCGATGTGCAACGGTCTAATGAAAAATGTGAAAAACGAGTATGTTTGGGGGGGGGGCGTGGCCTTTCCCATTATACGCACATCGGACATCTGACACACTAATCCTCAAAATTGTCTGTGTTTCAGTGGACATTTCAAAATTGCGTATTTTTTCATAAAAGAGCCAACCAAAGATCTAAACCCAGGACACACTAATTCTCAAAATTGTCTGTGTTTCGGTGGACATTTCAAAATTGCGCACTTTTTCAGAAAAGAGCCAACCAAAAGATCTGACCCCAGGAGCTTGGGCTTGATAGACACAACAAGAAATCACTAAACCACAAGCCAATTACAATTGAATGCCAAAAAAACAATCTTAAACCTTAAGTGTGACGCAGTCATCATCACACTGACACACACAAAACTGTTCAAAGCTGTTGAATAAATGGTGGCATGGGATAATGTGTGGCAGGCAGTGTAATAATTGCTCTGATTTTCCTATTAAAGAAAAATTTGCAGGTGGCTGCAAAAAAGGTGAATATGTGGACGCTATTTTGTTAAAGTCCAGTTTGAAAAAGAGGGGTATTAATTAAGGCACGCCTCATTGATGTATAGCCACCTACACTTTGCAGCTGATCAACTTCAGTTTGAACAAACCGTGTATAAAAACTGAACCAAACGCAGCAACACGTCACATATTCGGCATTTTTGTGTTTGCAGCCATATTTTCCCACTCCCAATTAATTTTATTTTTTTTTGTGTTCGCGTGCATAGGAAGGTGCAGTGGCAATTTTTAGGACGTAACTAGACTGGAACACAGTGCATTCACATATGCCGCATGACTGAATGCCACATGGTTGCGAGACAGGCAGGAAGGACCCCATGATCTTGCACATGGAACACGATGCAGGCGCACGTACATACGCACGCGCGCAGGCACGCATGCACACACGTAAGCACTCACAAGATGTAAAATGGTGCATTGCACTATGCAAACGTTGTAGAAGCAGTTCATCATTGGTTGAAATGCCAAAATCGGACTGACGAATGGAGCCAGTACAGTATGTATGCATGCACATCACTAACTGTAGTGGCAACCCACATGTCACAAATGTTAGCAGGGTGCCGATTATTTAACCAGGAAATTTGGCTGTGCCAGGTCCATGGTAATGGCCAATGGCAACGCATTGTCAGAGCAGAGAGAGATGAGATGTGAAAGGATTGCTGTTGCGTTTTGGCTGAATGAGGATGGCTCACTCAAAAAATGCCGAATATGTGACGTGTTGCTGCTGCGTTTGGTTCAGTTTTTATACACGGTTTGTTCAAACTGAAGTTGATCAGCTGCAAAGTGTAGGTGGCTATACATCAATGAGGCGTGCCTTAATTAATACCCCTCTTTTTCAAACTGGACTTTAACAAAATGGCGTCCACATATTCACCTTTTTTGCAGCCACCTGCAAATTTTTCTTTAATACAGTGTTTTTTTCGTAAGACACACATTGATACGTAAAACCTATGCAGGCACGCACGCACGCGCGCGCGCATGCTTTTCAAACTTTTCACAAGTTCGAAAAATCAAAAAAAAATCGGCAGAACCTAGAGAAAAGACCAAAGTGGAAGGGTGGGGCAACAAGTCGTTATCCCTCTTGCAGGAACACGTGCAAAAGCAAAGCCGCCATCGGGAGTTGAACTGGCGACCTCTCGATCGGTAGTCTGATGCCTTACGGATCGCGCCAAAGCACTGACAGACAAACCCACTGTGCCGAAGCACTGACTCACAACGTAAACCATAACTCAAGATTAATAGCACCTAGCACAAATTACTTCAGAAGCTTTTCTTTCTAAAAATGTGAGTTGTAGACGACTGTGCAGTTTCAAACAAAATGACGTGTTTTGATTTTTGCTTTCAAACAGTTTGGGACATATCTCTGTACTGCGACCGAGTATGCATACGTGCTATGTTAGATATGCTATGCATACGTTAGATAGCGCGTTAGAAGGTGATGTTAGTCCAGTAGGAAAACACGAAAGACCTTGACATGATTTCAAAAAGTTGTCAAAATCGACCATGCTATTGACATTATCTCGAGATCGGGAACGCTCACAAAGGAACCCATTTAGGTTTTTAAGACCCGATATGAGTCGCCAATGTCTGGCAAGTTTCATTCCAATTGCATAAGACGTTCGAGAATGGCGCACGAAAAACCTCGAAAAAATTTTCGGAGGTATTGACCCACATCATTCAATGAGAAATGGATTAGCATTTGTCTGTGCACAGTGAGACTGATTTTACTCTGAAAATAATGGTCCATTGTCAAACAGTGCACCAATGCATGGCTTGATATGTCACTGGCATGTTATGCATGCACTGGCATGCACTGGCATGATATGTCACTGCCCACAGTGAGACTGACTTTACTCTGTAAATAATGGTCCATTCTCAAACAGTGTGCCAATGCATGGCTTGACATCATACAATGAGAAACGGATTAGCATTAGTCTGAGCACAGTGAGACTGACTTTACTCTGGAAATAATGGTCCATTGTCAAGCAGTGTGCCAATGCATGGCTTGACATCATTCAATGAGAAATGGATTAGCATTAGTCTGAGCACAGTGAGACTGACTTTACTCTGTAAATAATGGTCCATTGTCAAACGGTGTGCCAATATGTAGCTTGACATCATTCAATGTGAAATGGATTAGCATTAGTCTGAGCACAGTGAGACTGACTTTACTCTGTAAATAATGGTCCATTGTCAAACAGTGTGCCAATGCATGGCTTGACATCATTCAATGAGAAATGGATTAGCATTTGTCTGAGCACAGTGAGACTGACTTTACTCTGTAAATATTGGTCCATTGTCAAACAGTGTGCCAATGCATGGCTTGACATCATACAATGAGAAACGGATTAGCATTAGTCTGAGCACAGTGAGACTGACTTTACTCTGTAAATAATGGTCCATTGTCAAGCAGTGTGCCAATGCATGGCTTGACATCATTCAATGAGAAATGGATTAGCATTTGTCTGCCCACAGTGAGACTGACTTTACTGTGTAAATAATGGTCCATTGTCAAACAGTGTGTGCCAATGCATGGCTTGACATCCTTCAATGAGAAATGGATTAGCATTTGTCTGAGCACAGTGAGACTGTACAGGTAATTGTACATTGCACAGCACAGCACATTTTGGGCACACAGCACAGGTAATTGTACATTGCAGACACTTCAAGTCTTCCAACAGTGCCCCAGGGGCACTATTGTTTCAACCTCTCTATTAGAGATTGTCACCGTTATTCCAATTGTTCAGTGTAATTGTGGCAGTTCTTGAGCATATCCTTAGTAACTGGAAATGGGGGGGGGGGTTGTTGAGGATGTTTAAATGTTGACCCTATCGAAACTACGCTTTTTTTCTGTATTTTTCCGGCCAACAAACTTTCACATCGGATGTGTTGAAGTGTCCAACCTTGCATGCAGATCAAATTTCTGGCCCACTCTGAGAGTGTGCCACTGCAGACGGCTTACAATAAAAACAAGTATTTCAATTTCAGATATTACATCGCATACGGAACAGAACTCAAGCAGTAAGTGAAAAAGGTACGGATTGGGCGCAAAAATCTTTTCCGCAGCGCCTCTAGCGCTGTGTGACACCCGGCTGTCGCGAGACTCAAACCTGAATGTTATTATGTTTGTATATTTGCATTTTTTTTGCATACATATGTGCTGCCGGATCCTGTGTCCGCTTTACCAACATTTCAATTTTTTTTTGATTGTTGGTCTTTCGGGGCCACTGTGTATAACACCTGCCCGCGCCCCAAACAAATGTCCCGATTTTAGGAGATTTAAACGATCTTGTCGCAAGCATTAATTTTTGCTACGAGTGCTCAAGAATCTTGGGAACATTTTCGATCGTTATGGTGGGTGTTTCCACCAAGCGGGTCAAGGAGGAGATCGTGACCAAGCTCTCCTGATGCAATGCGGCCGTTGTGCAAAAGGGCTACCGGTACCTGGGGATACAAGGGCCGTTCGAAGACGAGGAAGCGAGATTCCGCCAGTCTTCACAGCTGTAGTAGCGGCTAGTGAGTCGTATGACCAATAGCCAAACAGCATGTACAATTATCGCAGCGGCACTATGCCCCACCCCGCATCCGCGCCTTGCGTTGGGTTGGGGTAGATTCTGCGGATGATCCATTCCTGGTCGTCACTGTGTGTGTGTGTGTGTGTGTGTGTGTGTGTGTGCGTGTGTGTGTGTGTGTGTGTGTGTCCATTAATGCTAACAGCCCGCCAGACCCCTGGGGTTGGCGCCGATCGGACCTGCGCGTCGACCTTTGCGCTCGCATGCCAATAAAGCCATATCCCTATTGTATATCCCTATTGTATGCTAGCAGCCTGCCCAGACCCCAGGGAGGTGGCGTCAGTTTGACGGAGTGGGGGCGTGATCTGCGCGCTCGCTTGCAATTGGAGCCGATTTGCAGCGCCCCGTCAATTTCTAGCCATTCAGCTCGTTTGCAGCACTCGCTTGCCCTGCATATGTATGTAGCAAAATAAAACTAGAAATTAAAAATGCAAAGCAATGCCGCTGCAGATGATAATGGAGGGGCACAAGGTGGCGGCCGCCCCTCCGCTCGGACATGGGCGATCTCGAACTCGAGATGCGGACGGCGGAGAAGGCGGTGACATCCGCTTGGTCGTCATCGAGGCAGAGCCAATGGCGCCACCAGGACATCGAAAACCTGCTGGTGGCACAGCTCCGGAGCGCTGTGGGGCGCGGCGATATCGTCGCGTCGCTCCGACTGGCCGACCGCGTTCCAAGCTTGCATTCCAACGTGCTGGCGCTGGTTAGTCATTATCTGTGGCATATTCCTAATCACATATTAGGGTTGTACGCTGACGCGTACACCCTGATTGTTGCCATTGAGTCGTTCAGTCGTTTATCCGTATCTGCCGCTGCCTGCATTCGAGAGCTGGCAGAAATTCGACCATCAAGCTCAATGGCGATGATTCACGTCCGCGCTATTGAGATCGACAGCTCGGTGCCGTCCAGACGGTCTCGGCCATTGAGTGGCCGGCGGGTGTCTTAGTCAGAAGGCCCTTTGTAAGCTGCGCGGGTGACTCGCCACTCGGCTCGTCACTCGGCACATTACGCAAAGTATGCGCCTATCAACGGTGCGCACAACTCGAGCAATTTGGGCAATTTCGACCATGGGCACCTGCAAGAGGTTGGATTTACTATTTTGAATAGAGAATTTTGTTTGCAATCGACGAAGAGCAGCTGATCTGATCGTCGCTTCAAAATTGCACCAGGCAATCGCCCAAAAGCAAGTAAAACCTTTCAGTGATGACAAATGTGACGCTTGCATGCAAGAAACAGCGAGACTGCAATCTGTTGTGGAAATGGGTACTGGACGGTGGCCCCAGTGCCTGCACATTTGTGATGGCGAGACACACACGCACACTCGTAACTGTAATTTGTCAGAGCCTGCTTCGCTCACCGGTATATCACTAGATATACCGTCGTTTTTACTGGCATCAGAACTCACAGGGGGGGGGGGGGGGGCTGGCAGGCGGCGGGTCTGTCGGCCTCTGGCCCTGAAACGCGCCGTCAGGGCAGCGACTGGAGCTGAATATCAGCACAGCGCACGCGAGACCAACAGCCCAAAAGTCCAGTTTTTTTTTAAACTTAAAAAAAACTTAAAAAACAAAAACTTTTTTAAATATTTTTTTTTATTTTGCCCAAGCCTGCCCACGACAAAGAGAGGCGGTGCCGCTGTTGGAGAGGGCGAGGGAGCAGCCAGTGAGGGGGGCAGGCAGGCAGGGATGGAGGGATGGAGGGGGAGGCTGCCTCGCGCGACTACCAAAGTGGCGCAGAGTGCACAATGTGGCTGTTGTTGTAAAAAATGCGCGCCCGCTTGTGGCTGAACGAGTGTGCAGGCTTGTGACGTATGCGCCTAAAAGTGGAAAACAAAAGAGGCCGCCTTCTCCATGGGTCCGTTCATCAACTGCATCAACTATAGGGTTCGTTTCACGTGTGGCCCATGCAGTTGCGAATCTAAGAATTTTTGGCTAGAGGGCGCACGAATCCAGCCCGGCCTATCGGACCAGCCACTATTTCATTTTCATCTAGGTGTAGCAGTGACGTCTATTTTGGGAACCAGGATTTTATTTTGGGAAAGGGGGGTAACAAAACCTGGGTAACTCGCCAAGGAACAGTGTTTGTGGAGTTGCACTCACAAAAATTGCGCCGCAGGCTAAATTTTCAAGTTTTGACACCATTTATGAGTTCCGAAAGTAATGCAAATTGTGTGAGGTTTTTAACCAAATTACCTAAGTGCGCCGCATTCGAAAATTTTGCCATTTCTGTCTCTCAAGGCATTCTAAGAATGCCAGGATTTGATTCTTCCTTAAAATTGACTGTAATAAGGCCCCAGAACTGCAAAAATTGGCCACGGCATACGGCCAGCCACATATACATCCATATCGCTGACTCTGCAACTCGTGTGCTCTTCCATTCGTCTGACGTGCGTCCATTCGTGTGGATACGGTGCAAATGTGTTCCATTAACGGTAAAGTCAAATTGCAGTTGTTGTTGTCCGCAGACGTACCTATGTAGCTGAAACATGCGGCTAGAACTTGGGGGCGGGGAGGGAATGGGTCGCGGAAAAACAGCTGACGCTATAGTGAATCAGATGCTACATACTCTAACCGGTTGAGTTGCCGCCACAGTTGTTGGGTTTAGGCGCGAGGGCTCCCGGCTACCCGAGAGTTTGGTTCTGCCTGACTAACCAACAAGCAAGAAAAGGAGCAAGAAAGCGATGGAACCGCGAGTGGAACTGGTCACTTTTAAAGGCATTTATCCCGCCTGACGTATGCACCGTAAATACGACGTTGTACAAAAGGTAGACAGGCTACTAGAATGCAATGTAACAAAATCACCTAAATCGCGGAAAGTTTTAGACCGAGGCAGTTCCGCCAAGCTGACCATTAAGCCTGCCAGTGGGCAACAACCCTTCATGCTGAACATCGACGTGGCCCCTTACATTTCGAACGACGGGTACAAGGAGTCGATTTCCACACTGCAATTCTCATTGTAAATTACACTACCATCTTTGCTTCGACAAGACGGTCCGCTTTATCAATTACGTTGAAGATGGTGTGTACATCGTGTATACTCACAAATCAAGCAGCCAAGCCGAGTTTACCGTCTCTGGGATGAAAATTACCGCGAACAAAGTAGACATCCAGTATCGAAAAGTCGCTGGAAAAGGCAACAGCAACGATAGTTCGCAGAGTACTCGAATGGCCGACAACTCCAAAAGAAGCGCCATCGTAAGTCCTTGGTACCTAAATACAATGCAGGTAATTGTACATTGCAGACATTCAAGTCTTCCAACAGTGCCCCAGGGGCACTATTGTTTCAACCTCTCTATTAGAGATTGTCACCGTTATTCCAATTGTTCTGTGTAATTGTGGCAGTTCT
This sequence comes from Paralinhomoeus sp. GSCO2_6, assembly GCA_030248085.1. Classification (NCBI taxonomy): domain Eukaryota; kingdom Metazoa; phylum Nematoda; class Chromadorea; order Monhysterida; family Linhomoeidae; genus Paralinhomoeus; species Paralinhomoeus sp. GSCO2_6. The sequence continues at coordinate 28,035 of JASAMY010002182.1, forward strand.
TGAGCATATCCTTAGTAACTGGAAATGGAGGGGGGGGGCGGGCGGTGGGTTGTTGAGGATGTTTAAATGTTGACCCTATCGAAACTACGCTTTTTTTCTGTTTTTTTTCGGCCAACAAACTTTCATATCGGACGTGTTGAAGTGCCCAACCTTGCATACAGATCAAATTTCTGTCCCACTCTGAGAGTGTGCCACTGCAGACGGCTTACAATAAAAACAAGTATTTCAATTTCAGATATTACATCGTATACGGAACAGAACTCAAGCAGAAAGTGAAAACGGTACGGATTGGGCGCAAAAATCTTTTCCGCAGCGCCTCTAGCGCTGTGTGACACCCGGCTGTCGCGAGACTCAAACCTGAATGTTATTATGTTTGTATTTTTGCATTTTTTGCATACATATGTGCTGCCGGATCTGGTGTCCGCTTTACCAACATTTCAATTTTTTTTGATTGTTGGTCTTTCGGGGCCACTGTGTATAACACCTGCCCACGCCAAAACAAATGTCCCGATTTTAGGAGATTAACGATCTTGTCGCAAGCATTAATTTTTGCTACGAGTTCTCAAGAATCTTGGGAACATTTTCGATCGTTATGGTGGGTTATGGTTATCAGACTACAGGCCAATCTCCCTGCTGCCCATCGTCTCTAAGCTGCTCGAAAAGCTTATGATCAGCCGCCTGCGGCCGCTTGTTGAGCCGCAGCTAGCGAACTGTCAGTTTGGCTTCCGTGAAGGCCGCGGCTCTGAGGACTGTCTGGCGTTGGTCAGTCACCATCTGGCCACACTCGTCGACCGGCACCAGCGTGTGGCCTGCGTCTTCTTTGATGTCAAGAAGGCGTTCGATAGTTGCGTACACGCCGAGCTGTTGCGCTGCCTCGTGCTCGACTTCGGCGTGCCCCATCACTTGGCCGCCTGGCTCGCTGACTATCTGCGCTCGAGGACGTACCGCGTCAGCGCCAACGGCGCCTTCTCAGAGCGCCGGAGCGCGGTCTCGGGCGTGCCCCAAGGCAGCTGTCTGGGCCCGCTGCTCTTTCTTTGCTACGTGGACAGACTCAAGGAGGTCGCTCTCTCGGCTGGCTGCCAGCTGGTGCTCTTCGCCGACGACATGCTCCTCTACAAGCCCGTGCCCAAGCAGGAGGACTTTGCCAGCTTCCAGGGCGACGTCGACGCCATTGAGACCGTCGTCCGCGGCAGTTGCATGCTCTCCTTCCAGCCGGCCAAGTGCAAGACGCTGCTGCTCTCCTACAGCAACAGGCCGACCAGCATGCCCAGCATACACCTCTTAGGCCAGGCCCTCGAGCGCGTTGCCCAGTATCGCTACCTAGGCGTCACTGTTGACGAACATCTCAAGTTTGTTCCCCACTGCCAGGCAGCAGTCAAAAAGGCGAAAAGTGCAATCGGCGCCCTAAATCGCAACTTTCAAAACCATGCCCCCAACTACGTGCTAAAGCGCGTCTACACCACGTGCATTTTGCCCGCGCTTCTCTACGCCGTAGCCGTCTGGTATCCTGCTGCCAAATACTCTCGCGAAAACCTAGAACGTGTACATAGGATGATGCTGCGCCTCCTCGCCAACGACTTTCTCTCGCCCTATCCCTCTCTGCTAACCAGACTGAGCCTCAGACCACTTTGGAAGCGTGTCCTCACCCTCAGGATGCGACTGTTTTACAAACTGTTCTACTCCCCCCTGTACACTGGTCTCTTCCCTCGCAACACCGCCAGAAGGTCCAACAGACGCAGTGTACATAACAAGCAAGTCGAATTCCCAATGACCAAGGCCAGCACTAGTTCCGCTTTTCTCTACTCAACAAGTAAACTCTGGAACGCACTGCCCGACTCAGTTGTAAATAGCAGTCTCGCCGCCTACACTAAATACGTGTCGTCCGATGAATTCCTCGATTCCATCGCCACACACGCCACTCATATTCGGTAAACGCTCTCGCCCTCGGTGCTCTCACCCCCTCAGTCCTCTGTCTGCCCGTGTGAACGTGTCGTCGGTTTTCTATTTGTAAATTGTGTACCTTACTTGTGATGGACGTCCCCGTGTACTTGTACTCGGTTTACGGCTCTGCGTCTGCAGACTGTGTCGGCCAGTTCATCAATAAAAACTTTGAACTTGAACTTGAACTGGGTGTTTCCACCAAGCGGGTCAAGGAGGAGATCGTGACCAAGCTCTCGTGGCGCAATGCGGCCGTTGTGCAAAAGGGCTACCGGTACCTGGGGATACAAGGGCCGAAGACGAGGAAGCGAGATTCCGCCAGCCTTCACAGCTGTAGCAGCGGCTAGTGAGTCGTATGACCAATAGCCAAACAGCATGTACAATTATCGCAGCGGCACTATGCCCCCCTCCCCCCGCATCCGCGCGTTGCGTTGTTGGGGTAGATTCTGCTGATGATCCATTCCTGGTCGTCACTGTGTGTGTGTGTATGTGTGTGTGTGTGTGTCCATTAATGCTAACAGCCCGCCAGACCCCTGGGGTTGGCGCCGATCGGACCTGCGCGTCGACCTTTGCGCTCGCATGCCAATAAAGCCGACCGGAAGACAGTTGTGCCATATCCCTATTGTGTGCTAGCAGCCTGCCCAGACCACAGGGAGGTGGCGTCAGTTAGACGGAGTGTGGGTGTGATCTGCGCGCTCGCTTGCAATTGGAGCCGATTTGCAGCGCCCCGTCAATTTGTAGCCATTCAGCTCGTTTGCAGCACTCGTTTGCCCTGCATATGGTATGTAGCAAAATAAAACTAGAAATTAAAAATGCAAAGCAATGCCGCTGCAGATGATACTGGAGGGGCAGAAGGTGGCGCCGCCCCTCCGCTCGGACATGGGCGATCTCGAACTCGAGATGCGGACGGCGGAGAAGGCGGTGACATCCGCTTGGTCGTCATCGAGGCAGAGCCAATGGCGCCACCAGGACATCGAAAACCTGCTGGTGGCACAGCTCCGGAGCGCTGTGGAGCGCGGCGATATCGTCGCGTCGCTCCGACTGGCCGACCGAGCTGTGCAGGTCGAGCGCAGCCAAGTTGCCGTGGCCACTCAGACGATGATCCAGTCCGAGACGGCAGCTGTGCAAACAGTAAGTGTGACGTGCCATATTATATTATTTAAATATTTGTTTTCATTTTTAGGATGAAGTGGTAGAGGGGCCTCACACCCCTCCCTCACGCGAGGCCTCTCCTCAGCCGCCTCCACCGCCGGAAGAGGAGGAGGAGGAGGAAGAGGAGGAGGAGAGGGAGTTCGAGGAGGAGGTGAGTGTCAGTGAGGTTTGCACTTCCATAAATCTTCACCCAATGGCGTTATCGTCATTTCTAGGCGACTTCGCGCGGGAGGTGGGTCAGGCGGAGGAACAGCAACGCCGTCAATCAGGTGACTGACTTCAATAAATCTTCATAGTCCTTTATAGACCATAACCATTTTGTATACAAATTTTTTCCGTCATTTCTAGGTGCGCCGCTAGGCATCAAGAGGAGCAGGAAGAGCGACAGCAGCAGTGGTAGCAGCAGAAGCAGCAGCCCTGAGTGGCAAACGGTAACTTCTTCCTTCCTTGCCGAAAGTAAACAGAATATCATTCTGATTTGTAGATCTGCTGCCGCGTCTGCTGCAAGGCCGACAAGGCGGAAGACTGTTGCTGCTGAGGCATGCCTCCAAGCAGTCCTGTCAACAACGTACGTTTGCTTTATCATAGATTACCATTTCTTTATTATTATTTTAGTGCTGGTGCAGCCAGTGCTGCGGGACCCCAATGATGGGTCCATGCAGTTGTTGACGGAACTGCTGGTGTCTGCGCGTCGGCAGTTGCAGCAGCGCCGCAGGCGTAGCTCAAATTTCTCACGCTGCGCGCGGCAAGAGAGGCGCTAGCTTGACTGCTTATAAATCATCTCCATCCGACGCTGGGGAGCGGGAAAGAAACGTGAGCTTTGCAGCAAATCGGGGATAGGCGTCGGGATGTTGACTGCTTATCTCTCTCCGACGCCATGGGAGCGGGAAAAAGAAACGTGGGCTTTGCAGCAAACCGACGCCTTGCACACAGTTACAATGGAATCGACTGTTGTTTGGGGAATTTTATTACGCATACGAATAGAAAATTGACCCTTTTTGGAGCCGAAGCTTGTAAATTACAGCTTGGTAACGCAGAACACAGTGAAAATAATGTGCAAATTTAGGCGGGATTCTTTCAGCTTCAATAGGTTGAAATTGTACCTCTTCTTTCGTCGCCTGTATTTTCTCCTGCTGAAACTCCAATTCGCGTCGTGCCTGCTCGATTTGAGCTTGTTTTTCTCTTTGCTGAAAATTCGAAAAAAATTCTAATAACCCGCACACGGTAAAAGCTTGCAAAATCTCGCACGGTCACACACACACACAAGAGGTCAGATAGGTTGAAATTTCAGCTTGAGCTACCGTCTCCGTCATCGTCTGCGTGGCCACGGACACATGGCTACGCTCGTCCTCCTCCTGAAGTCAAACTTATATATACAGGGTGGGCAAGCCTTTGTTCAAGCATATCTCAGGGGTGGATGAAGCGGTTTTGACAAAATTTTAAACACTTTAGGGGACTCCGATCCTCAATTCAAAAATCTCTCACCACCTCTTCCTTTACGGCTTCAATAGCGGTTTGCACCTGCACCACATCTTGCTGCTGCTGCTGCGTATGGGGGATGTAGACCTGTGCCAGGGCGTGCACCTGCATTGAGGCCGGCGCAGTTCCGTCTCCAATAGGTCCTGCGCCCTCCGGAAAGAGCCTCTGCAGCTCTTCACTCAAAATGAGGAACTGTAAAAACATTTGTCATAATAAGTACCTCAAATATAAAGACCAGTACACACTGAAGTCTGACTGAGTTCGAGTTGACCTTTTTCCCAAACACCCACCTTTCCCAAGAACACACGTGTGTGTAGGTACGATGATTTCTGAGATGTTTAAAAATGCAGCAGACAATCACACACACACACACACACACACACACACACACACACACACACGCACGCACACACACTCGCGCGCGCACGCAAACTTCACACTAACCTGTTCACTCATTTCACTCTCTTATCTGCCTCTCTCTCTTCTGCTACTCTTCACTCTTCACTAGGGGTCTTCTGCTTTCTTCCCTCCTCTCTTCTGCTACTTCACCCTGACGCCTGCACTGGACACCCGGTAAATTCAGAAGAACGGTACAAAGGAACTGTTTTGGTGTGGTATTTATATTGTCTAAAATGAGCGCTAGGCTACAGTAATTACTTATTAGTACATCATAAGGTTTAAGGCACGTTTGCGTTTTCGATCGAAACGATAGAAAATAATTGAAAAATTCCGGGAAAAGCAAGTTCATTGTGTCATTGTGCAAAGAGAAACACACCATAATATTTTAAATGCGTCGACGCTCAGTGCTCAACTGTTAAATACTAAAACAACGCGTCACACGCCACATTTCTTTTTACAACACTTTGGTTTTATGTAATCTTCTAATAAATTCTATCTATTTCTATATTTTTTTAATTCATATTTGGTTGTACAGGGCGGGCCATTTAGCTATCGTCGGTTTCATTTCGTTGTAACTGCACCGCTTTGCAATGTTACACGCAATGCTTTGCAAACTCATCAAGGCGAGCTTCTGTTGCAGGCAGTTTTGGGCGTTTTCTTCCAACAAAAAGACACGCTTCTGGAAATTATCATTGGCCACATCAGGGTGAGAGTACTTGTTTCGACCGAGTCTCCACTTCCACCCATTTTCTGCATCCAACTTGCGTTTTTTTCCACTTTTGAGGTCTGCTCATCGCATATGCACAAGAGATTAAAACAAACTTCTTCAAAGCAAAACTTTTATAAGCACAAGTGCAAATGCGCGGGCGTGGGGGTGGGAGAATATCAATGCTTGCAATCCAAAATCCCGAATTACCCCCCAATCTCTTCAAAAAATGGCGATTTACCCTCAAGCCTAATTCCGTTTATAAGCATAAAATAAATAAAATTTATATAACCGCAAGAATATATGCGATGGGTTCCTGCTGTCAGGAAGCGGTAGAAGCGTTGGCCCTGGCCCCACTTTCCATAGGACATAAAGGTCCAGCGGATTTGCCAGGGCTTGGCAGTCGACGAGAAAGGAGCACTCGTTCAAACCCACAGGCAAACTGAGCGGCACCTTGCGAGCCGACGCCAACTCGCTGAGTTTTCCGCTGGGCAGCAGCACAGACAGTGCCTCGTCGACCGAATCCACAAAGTGCGGCTTCAGCAAGCCCTCCGAGCTGATGTTGTCGTTTGCTTTGTCGTCGCTCATTTTCTAGCACACTTTCTCTACATACAACTTCAAAAAGAAAGATCCGTTGCGGGCAATTACCAAAAAACGCAACAGACGCAACAGACGCAACAGACCCTAAGCCTAAGCCTAAGCGAAGCCTAAGCCTAAGCAAAAGCCTCAGCCTAAGCAAAAGCCTACCCCTAAGCAAAAGCCTAAGCAAAAGCCAAAGCTGCTTGGGTTAGGTTAGGCGCGTTGCAATAATGTCGCCTGCCCCACCAGCGTCCACCAAAGTCCGAACCCGCTCGCGTTGTGGCTGCGGCGCGCCGCTGAACAGCGTCACCGGCGTCTGCACCAACACCAAGTGCAGCATCAAGACCCCCAGCGGCAGCGGCCCCGCCGCTGTCGCGCCTCTCTCGGCCGCCTCGGCATCGCCGTTGACGCTGAGCGCTTTCTCCGAGCTGGAGGCGAAGCTGCTGGCGGCCCTCCGCCCCCTCGTCCACAAGGCTGTCACCGAGGCCGTCATCGACGCGGTCAGGAGCGCTGTCGCTCCCGCCGTCGAGGCTGCGGTCGAGGCGGCGCTCGACGGAATCCGCGTCGAGTTCCAGCAGATCCGGGAGGACAATCAGCACATGGCCGAGCGACTTCGAGCGGCTGAGCAGCAGCGGGCCGGTGGCGCGCACGCCGCCATGGAGTCGCTCACTCCCGCCATCGAGGCTGCGGTCGAGGCGGCGCTCGACGGAATCCGCGCCGAGTTCCAGCAGATCCGAGAGGAGAACGAGCACATGGCCGAGCGACTTCGAGCGGCTGAGCAGCAGCTGGCCGGCGGCGCGCCCGCCGCCCCGGAGTCGGCCACTCCAGCGGAAGGCGCCCCAGCTTGCGCCTACGGCCAGCCGCCCGCGTCAGTGCTCGTCCGCGACGCCGACTTCCAGGCGGCCCTGCTGCGTGCCGTGGGCGAGCAGGCGGCCCGCGAGAAGAAGAAGCTGAACCTCGTCATTGTCGGCCTGCCCGAGCCCACACCTGGCCTGAGCGACGCCGCCAACCAGGACGACGCGGCGCGCGTCCGGGGGCTCGCTGGCGCTCTCCACATCCCGCCAACGGCCATCACGCGCGTGTTTCGGCATGGCCAGACGCGCACGGACGGCCGGCCGCGAATCACGAAAGTCGTCTTTGGCGACTTGGAACAGCGCGGCCGCTTTCTCGAGGGCCTGCGCCCTCTGCTGATGGCCCAGCAGGCGGCGGCGTCTGGCGGCCAGCCGGGCAGGCCCGCCTTCTTCGTCAGGCCGGACCTCACGACCGAGCAGCTGGAGGACAATCGCCGACTCAACAGCGCCCGCCTCGAGCGCATCGGCAACGGAGAAGACGTTGTCATCTTCCGTGGCCGCGTCATGCCACGCGTCGAGCGTGACGCCCTGCGCCAGCAGCAGCAGCAGCAGCGCCGCCACCAGCCGCGCCGCCACCAGGTGAACCAACCACTGCCCCAGTCAAACTAGGTTTGCCTGTAGGTGCAGACTCGCGCACTGGCGCGCTCTCGCGTTCCGCCACTCCAGCGCGTTGTGACTCGTTGAGCAGCGAGCGCGTCCCCTTCATCGCGTTTAATGCTCAGTCGCTCCGCGCGCATCTTGTTGAATTCCGCGCTTTCCTGGACCAATCGCCTAGCACTGTAGTCTGTGTTTGTGAGAGCTGGCTTGACAGCAGCTTCCCCAGTGCCCTGCTAGGTAATTCTCACACTGTATTTCGCGCTGACAGGGAGCACCGCGCAGGCGGTGGCTCCCTTGTCTTTGTCCCAACGAGTATCCCTGCTTCTCCTGTGCATACGTTTGTAGTGAATGATGACTTTGAATGCATAGCGCTTGATGTACGCGTAGGTAAGTGTTCGCTGCGACTCGTCTCCGTCTACCGTAACCCCCGCAACCGCGACAGTACAGTACTTACAAAAGTGTTGGCGGATCTTTGTGACGTAAGCAAGCCTTTTATTTGCGTGGGCGATTTCAACCTACCCAATATCTCTTGGACCAATCTAAGTACGCTCCCTACCGCACCCCCAGCTGAGAGGAATATTCTAGACTGCGTCATCACCCTTGGTTTGGAACAGTTGGTGGCCACGCCGACACGTGGCGATAACATCTTAGACCTCCTACTGACGAACCGTCCCGGCCTCGTTACCAGTCTCAGCGTTGGCCCTTCCTTCATCCCGTCCGACCACAGTGCTCTCTCTTTTCATGTAGAACTCCATGCACCACAATCCACCAAACGGAGAAAGCCCTGTTATGACTATCGCAATGGTAACTACGAATCCATAAACGCATACATTGCGCATCTAGATTGGGATAGTCTTCCTGGAGCTCACAACGCAGTTGAAACAATGTGGCAAACGTTCCTGTCAATTCTACGAACAGCGTTAGACCAGCACATCCCCCTCACAACACCTCGAGTACGCACAAGTACGTTGCCCATTGAAGTAGTCCGACTCATCCAAAAGCAAAAGCAACTCCACTCCCGCTACTTAGTGAGTCGCAATGTGGCTGCGCACCAACGATGGAAATCGGCAAACAGACAGGCACGTGCTGCGATTCGTCGCGCCAATCTAGCCTCCGAACAGAGACTCTTGGCTGCCCCTGAGCGAGAGTTCTGGAAATTTGTCTCTTCGCGCCTAACAAGTAGGGATGGCATTCCTCCTCTGAGATCTGAAAATGGTCTTGTGTCTGGCGACGAGCAAAAGACGCGTCTGCTCAACGATCAATTTAAGTCAGTTTTCATTGAGGATGACGGTCTCCCCTTGCAGTTAAATCACCAACGTGATTTCACGCGCCCTGTTCAGTCAGTACACATTGACGCAGTTGCTGTTTATGAAATACTGGCAAAACTGCCCAACAAATTTTCGTGTGGTCCTGACAACCTGCCTCAATATCTTTTGAAAAAGCTCTCCGTTTCCATAGCAGCCCCATTAGCTCGAATATTTAACTGCTCTATGGCTACTTCAGCTCTTCCCCACGATTGGACTTGTGCCAATATCACGCCTATCTTTAAGAAAGGAATTCCTTCAGAGCCAGTGAATTACCGCCCTATTAGCATAACCAGCTCTGTATGCCGCTCTCTTGAGAAATTAGTGAAGGGCGCACTGCTCGCGCACTTCAACGAGAACAGAATAATTTCCTCAGCACAACATGGTTTCCTTTCTTCTCACAGTACAACGAGTCAGTTGCTAGAGTGCCTGCATGATTGGTCGATTGAATTGGATGCTGCTAGGCCGGTTGATGTTGCTTATATGTGCAATACGCGAAGTCACTCGAGCACGAGGAAACGCACCCGTATGCCGCAGCTGCGCTCGTCTGCGTTGGCGCTGTGCGCGCCGCTTCGTCGCTCAGCCTTAGGTCACCCAGTCAAGACAGCCGGTCTGGTCAAGGAGCCAATCAGCGACGCCCACGCCTGCCCCGCCCCTCCCGCTCGACTGCGCGCCGACCAAGCCAGCCGCCGTCGGAGAGAAGCCTTCATTCGAGTGCAGTCGATTCGTGTGTTTTCGTAGTGTTTCGTTTTTCCGCTGTGGGTTTCGCCGAGTTTCGTCCAGTCGTCTTGCGTCAGTGACGCCTGCTCGGAGTCGGTGGCGCCTGCCGTGCCTCCGTGCACGGCTAGGAAATACAGGCGTCTCCCACCCATTGTAGTATCCACACTGTATTCGTACACACGCGCACACACAGTTACGTAAGGGGGCTTAGGTTCGCTCTGCCTAAGTGCGTCACCAGTGTCGACCGCGTCGCGGCGGCACTCTTCTCTCTAGCGTAGGTGTCGCGGCTGGCGAATCACTCCGACCCTCGTCCGTGCGTCCCGAAGGAAAGGACCTGCGACCGCCGCTTGAGCGCAGACGCCGTGCTGTAGGCGGACCTCCGCTGCAGTAGCGTAACGGTAGAGTGGTGCAGTCGCGTACCTTTTGCATGGAGCGCCTCGGGCCGTTGGACAAGGCGAGCGAGTCGCAGTGATTGTCGGCCGCCGACGGACGAACGGTGACGCGGCCCCAGTCGACGGATCAATCTCTTTGAATTCAGGCACGCTGCCGAGCGCGACGGTGTCGACCGAGGCTCCACTTCAGGACCCGGGCACCCCACGAGTCGGAGCGTGCAGCTAGAGCCGGCGCGCTCAGTCCCCCTCTTTCGCAGCCGTCTTAAACCGCTGACGTAGGGTCGACGAGCTCCATTCCCCTCTGACGGAGGGTCGACGAGCTCCAGTCCCCTTGACGTAGGGTTGACGAGTCTCCATTCCCCTCTGCTGGAGGGTCGACGAGCTCCAGTCCCCTTGGCCTTGACGCAGGGTCGACGAGACTCCATTCCCCTCTGACGGAGGGTCGACGAGCTCCTCCAGTCCCCTTGACGCAGGCTCGACGAGACTCCATTCCCCTCTGACGGAGGGTCGACGAGCTCCAGTCCCCTATTTCCCAGCGGTCATAAACCGTCGACGGAGAGCCGGCGAGCTCCACAACACACACTTTGCCTCTCGTCGACACAGCACACTCTACTCGCGATGAGCGGCAGCGCGGACCAGCGCGCACCGCCCGCGTCGACCACACACAGCGCGCCCAAAGACGCGCCCGCCGCCGACACGAACATGGCAGAATACGTGGACGCCGCGACGCACTGTTTTATCTGTAACGAGGCGTGGACCGACGTCGAGCAGTTGAACCACAAGGAGGGAGTGTCGAAATTGCCTTGCTTGAGCGGCAGACGCTGCGACCGCGAGTGCCACAGCACGTGCCTGCAGCTGGTCAGAAGCGACCCGTTCGCCACCGTGGGCCAGCAGCCGTTCGCCTTCGCGTTCCGATTCGGCATCTGTCGGCAGTGCGTTCCCAGAAAGAACCCGCCCAGACGGCCGTCAGACGACATGCACAAGCTGTACAACTACATTGTGCAAAACAACATCGACGTAGACGGTTTGCTCAAAGACAGCATGAAGCCCGCCGCCGAGCGGCTGCAGGAGAAGTACGGCAACAGACCGGGCAGCCGCACGTACAACCGACAACACGAGCAGGGCGACGCGCAGTCGGCCACCGCAGACGCGCTCGTAGCAGTCACCGACGAGACGGAGAGCCGCAGCCGCGCTGAAACGCCGGCCGAGCACGGCACGAGTAACGAGCTGACGGATGCGGAGAATGTCGACGAGCTCCAGCTGATGCACCTGAATCAGCTCGAGCAGACGCTCGAGCGAGTCGCCGAGCAGCTGAACCAGTGCAGGAAGAAAGCCGCCGAGCTGCGCGCGTTTCGCGACAGCGTCCTGAATGGCGTCTACAGCGACGAGGCTAAGCGCGACATCAACGTCTCGAGCGACGCAACACGCTCGCCTTGATCGCGCACTGCACGGACGAGTACAACCAAACCATCAAAGAGTACCAAGAACTGAGCGGAGGACAGCCCCCGCCTCTCGTACTCAGATCGGAGCAGCCGTGGCGCGAGGCGTTCGACCTGTTGAACGAGACGTACCCCGCAGTCAGCATAGACTCCGACGACAACCACAGAGTCGCGAGCGACGGCCAGACGAGAGACGCAGACATGCAGCGCGTCGACGACTATCGCGGCGCGTCACGGGCAAACGTGGACGACGCGGCGCTGAGTCGGCAGCAGAGCCGACAGCGCGCGAGCGGCGGCGACGCGCCGCGCACTGACGCCCAGCACAGAGAGCAGAGAGAACGGCACACGAACAGTGACCACCGACAGGAGAACGACGCCCAGAGCGGCGACACAGCCGAGGAGAGGCTACTGAATGGCCTGATGGCCGAACGCGGCGCGCAGTATCAACAGATGCGGGTGCTGATGACCTCCTCCGCGCTCGCGCTGGCCACCGTCTCTGGCGCCCAGGGCGGCCAGTCGACCGCGCGCTTGGCCGAACTCGAACGCAGCTCTGAAATTCGACAGGAGTGCGCCAACCAGATTGGACAGTTAGACAAGAAAATCGCGCGGTTGCGCGAGGGCATGACATTCAGACAGGCAGCCGTACACCACAGACAGTCAAGCAGAAGTCGATACGCCGTCGCCGACACGCACGGCCAGCCCACTCAGCGGCAGCAGCAGCCGACGCAGACAGCGAGGCACTGCGAGCCGGCCAATCAGCGGCCCGCCGCGCCGACGCAGCCGCCAGCGCCGACGCCCCGCTCGAGCGACGGTCGGCAGAGACAGGCGCCGGCGCAGCCGACGGGAGACGCATACGCAGCCGCTAGGGGCATGGCATATCAACCGCCACGCGAGTGCCTCACACCGCACCCAGTCGCCCGGGACAGAGCGCAGTACCAAGAGTACAGGCAGCAGGAGCACACGACGCAGGCGCAGCTCACGGAGAACCGACAGCACGCGCCGACTCCGTGCGCCGCGCAGCTGCCGACGCAAATGACGTCGGGCGGCAGAGCCACAGTAAATGGAGACAGAGACACCGCCTCTCCGCAGTCGCGGACGACCAACTGCCACACGCTGCCCGCCCAGAACGCGCCGCAGCAGCAGATCGTCTTAGCGGGCATTCCAAATTTGCAGTTCGCCATGGGAATGCTGCCGCCCTCCGATTTCACCATCCCCCTGAAAGGAACAGAAGGGCCGGAAGGCATACGCGACTACCTGGACCTGCTCGACGCGTACTTCAGTCAGTTCGGCAATGCGACTGACCAACAGAAGCTGATGAAAATGCGGCTGCTGTTGCGCGACAGAGCCAAGACGCTCTTTGAGCTGTACACCAAAGCAACACCTACCGTGACATACAAAGAGGCAAAGCGGGTGCTCTTGACCACCTTCGACCCGCAGGGCTCCGAGGAAAGGCAGCAGTCGAAAGTGACGATCGCAAAGTGGGAGAGAGCAGACACGGACGCGTGGAGCTTCGCGCTCTCGCAGAAGGCCGCATACCAGGAAGTATACCCACACATGCGACCTGAGGACATCGAAAAGGCGGTCAGAAACAAAATAAGAGCCAGTTGGCTCCAGAACCCCCAGAGATTGCTGCTCGATGAGCTGACCAAAGACAAGCCGTTTGAGACGTTTTGTCACTGGGTTGACAAGTATTACACTACGACCACTGGGGAAAATGGCGACGAGGCCACCCAGCAAAATAGAAGTCAGCCGCCACAACCCCAAGCGGCTGGCAACAATCAATTCGGAACAGCCAACTTCCACAGTAATCGACCATACAGACCCAGAGTGGGGTTCCCCCAATACAACCAGCAGCGACCGTTCAACAACAACCAGTGGCAACAGTTTCAACCACAAAGCCATCAACCCAGAGGACCACCCCCTCAACACTTCCAGCAGCAGCAATTTGGCGCCCCACCACCAGGCAATCACCCACCCGATGTCCGTCCGTGGGTTGAACAGAGACCGTCGTTCGGCTACAGTCAGCCGCCAGCAGAAGGGCGGCAAGAGAACGGTGCCGTCAACCAGGGGCACGTGACCCAGACCCTCAACTCTTTGCACAGCGCCGTCCGAGACCTACACGGGCTCGGGGGTCCAGGTGCTCAGCACGCCATGAACATGATCCAGACGAGAGAAAGCAGGGTTGGCGCGACCGCAGCAGCCTCTCTGCGTGACAACCCCGACGCGATTCAGCCCGCTCCCAACACCCCAGAGGAGCGCCGCAGAGACACCACGAGGCGCGTCGACGTCGGTCAGGTTGAGGGCAAAGTGTACCACTCAACCAGCGGCAGAGGCAACGAGAAGAACATGTCAAAGCGCACCGTAAAGAAGTCGGTATCTTTTGAAGAGCCAGTGCCGCTGAATACCACGCAGAGCACTGACGACAATTCTTCGACCACAGTCAGTCGTCCGTCGCCGACGGGGCTCGTCTCGAAGGACAGCAGCGACGAGAACGACAGTCAGCAGCAGAGGGGGTCAGTCGACGGCCACACGCCGCCGACGCCAGTGAGAAGAGGGCTGCCGACCAACAAAATCAGGCACGAACCGTCTCCCGATGAGAGCCGACCGATGATTACCGTGTGGATCAACCACAAGCTGAAGGTGAACGCCTTGGTCGACTCGGGCGCGTCCGTGCCCATGGCCATGACACTGAGGGCGCTTCAGGCTAGCGCCGACGACACAGAAACTGACGACTCAGTCAGAAATAAAATAGTTGCCTACGCCGCACCAGTCATTCAAGCGGATGACACGCATATGCACACGTACGGCACGGTCACCATACCGCTGTCGTACCAGAAAGGCGACGGCAACTGGTCGACTATCCACACGAGTGTGCTCGTCGTCCACGACTTGGGCGGCGTCGACGCGGTCATCGGCACCGCCAATTTCGACGCGTTAGGCATACAGCTAAAAATGGGAGACAACGTGCTGTTCAGTCCGTACAAACCGAGACGACAAAACAGGCCCAACCCGCAGAAACGACGACAACTGTATGTCGACCGGCAGAGGGAGATCGCCGTGACGGCGCAGCAGCCGAGACGGAGCGCTCCATGGTCTGAGGAGCAGCGACAAATGCTAAATGACGTGCGGAAATTTGCGGCGCGCGTCCCTTACACGAAGCCCTTACCCGTGAGACGCGCCGATTCAACGCGCCGGCGTCTTGTCTCCGGCGACGTCGGAGCCGAGCGCGCAGCCGTTCCGTCGCGCGACCGCAGCGACCACTCCGTCGCGCGCATCGGCGCCATTTCAGTGGGCGCCGCATTTGAAAGTGGCGGACTAAAGTACAACTCCGACTTGAAAGAACAGTGCAGTGTCATTGCGCCACGCGGAAACGGTAGCTACACAGGCAAGTGGAAACGGAGTGACGACCGACGATCGACATCGTCCGGGTCTCCTTCGAAGGTTGCAGACAACGACTGTCGGCAGGAGAGAAACGGCCGCCGAGCAGTCAACAAAGCGAACGGCAATTTCTCGGCCGCCGGTCACGCGGCGCTGCCCCCACCTGGCAGCGACGGCGGTAAATCGATAGCCGCGCGCAGTAGCGGCGCACGCAACGCAGCGGGAGCGCCTTACGGCCAGACGGCCGCCCTCTCCCAAGCGCCGCCCCCCACCCCACCACGAAACAGAAGGAAGCAGCGCGCCAGCCGCGGCTCGCCTACCGGCCGCCGCGGGTTGCCGCACATTACGAAGCAGTACGTTGCGCGCGTCGCACAGATGTCGGCAGCCACGTCCGAGAAGACCGCCACGACGATGGCTGGTCTGGACGCTAAAGTTTCGGAGCTGCTGTCTCTCGTCACAAGCGCGCAGCGTGCCGTCGACAAGCGCCTCGACGGTTTTGGGCGCAGGCTGAGCGCCGTCGAAACTGCGGCCCTGACGGCTCAGGCGGAGCGCGTCGGCGCCTACGCGACTGACCGACCGTCGTTGTCAGTCTGCGAGCATGCAGCCCGCGTCGACGACTGCCCGTCGATGCACGCCGTGTGTGGCGGCTCCCACCCACAGTGCCGGTCGACCGCAGTCTCGCAAGCGTCGACATGCGCGCCAGCAATGCGCGCAAGCGAAACGCTGCTGCTCTGCGCTGACGGCGCGGCCGTCAGTACACTGTAGGGCCGTCAGCAGCGCGCCGACAGCCGTTCCGCCGTCTTTTTCAACCATTTGGGATTCTCTTTGGTTGCGACCGGACGTTTTTGCAGCTTCTTTCGGCTTCGGCCCGTGGGCCTCGTCGTTGGGCGCCTTCGCCCGTGCACTCGATCGTCTTCTCACCTAGGTGTGCAGGTGGCCTAGGCCGAGTACAATGGCCCGTCTTGATTGTAGCGCACTGTATCCACAGGCCCGTTCCCGGCTGCGCGATGTCGTCCTTGTTGCGCACTTGCGGCAGAAAAAGGACCGCAGGTCTATTGGAGCGGTGGCTGGGAGTAGAGCAGACGCAGACAGAGCACAACAAAAAAATATATAAAAAGTCGGCGCGCGATACGAAGACGTAATGAAACTGGTAAAGCGGGTAGGAGAACATCTGAGGCGAGGACGACCACCGGCAGGCAAGGCTCGTCTGGAGAAAGACCACCGGCAAGGCTTGTCTGGAGAAAGACCAAGGTAGAGCGAGCGAACGCAGCGGCAGCGGTCGGCAAGTGAGTGTGTGCGTGTGTGTGTTCGTAGGTGCGTGCGTGGTGTGCGGCGAGCCTCCCCCGACCCTTGGGGCGAGCGCCCGGTCGAGTGTGTGGCGAGGACCCTGCTCTGGTGGATGGTTCTTGCAAGTGCCGCGACTCTTCTGCATGCGCAGCATGCCGGAGAAAGACCATGCAATACGCGAAGTCACTCGAGCACGAGGAAACGCACCCGTATGCCGCAGCTGCGCTCGTCTGCGTTGGCGCTGTGCGCGCCGCTTCGTCGCTCAGCTTTAGGTCACCCAGTCAAGACAGCCGGTCTGGTCAAGGAGCCAATCAGCGACGCCCACGCCTGCCCCGCCCCTCCCGCTCGACTGCGCGCCGACCAAGCCAGCCGCCGTCGGAGAGAAGCCTTCATTCGAGTGCAGTCGATTCGTGTGTTTTCGTAGTGTTTCGTTTTTCCGCTGTGGGTTTCGCCGAGTTTCGTCCAGTCGTCTTGCGTCAGTGACGCCTGCTCGGAGTCGGTGGCGCCTGCCGTGCCTCCGTGCACGGCTAGGAAATACAGGCGTCTCCCACCCATTGTAGTATCCACACTGTATTCGTACACACGCGCACACACAGTTACGTAAGGGGGCTTAGGTTCGCTCTGCCTAAGTGCGTCACCAGTGTCGACCGCGTCGCGGCGGCACTCTTCTCTCTAGCGTAGGTGTCGCGGCTGGCGAATCACTCCGACCCTCGTCCGTGCGTCCCGAAGGAAAGGACCTGCGACCGCCGCTTGAGCGCAGACGCCGTGCTGTAGGCGGACCTCCGCTGCAGTAGCGTAACGGTAGAGTGGTGCAGTCGCGTACCTTTTGCATATGGACATCGCAAAAGCTTTTGATACCGTCAGCCATTCAAAGTTACTGCAGAAATTGAGCCATTACGGAGTCAGAGGCCGTCTCTTGCAATGGATAGAAGCATGGCTATCTGATCGTAGGCAGCGAGTGCGAATTGGTGACACGTATTCGAGAAACAGTGAAGTTACATCAGGCGTCCCACAAGGTTCTGTCCTAGGTCCACTTCTGTTCCTAGTCTACATTAACGATCTACCTCAAATACTTGCTCACAGCCAACTCAAGCTCTTTGCTGATGATTGTAAATTGTACCTGAGCGTTAAATCTCCCAACCAGCAGGCGCAGTTTCAGTCAGATTTGGACCGAGTACAAGATTGGTGTGAAATGCACCAACTCACGCTAGCGATTAGCAAATGTTCGCTCCTGCACCTAGGAATTCGTGGAAATCACCGCTACAACTACACTCTAAATGGAAACCCCCTTACGACGGCTGACTGCGTTCGCGATTTGGGAGTTGTTGTGAGCTCAGATCTTCGGTTCAAAGAGCACTGCAGAAGTGTTTCCCACGCAGCGTCAGCAAAGGTTAACATGCTCTTTAACAGCTTTGCAGTCCGAAACAGAAAGTTCCTCATCCAGCTCTACAAAACGTTTGTGCGCAGCCGCCTCGAATATGCCTCTCCAGTCTGGAACCCATCTCAAGGATGTAGCATCGATACTCTCGAGTCAGTTCAACGTCGGTTTACTCGCCTCCTACCTGGAATGGGTGCCCTATCCTACCCTGAGCGCCTCATTGCCACCAACGTTGAACCGCTTGAACTTCGTCGTTTGCAGGCAGACCTTGTACTCGTCTATAAAATCATCCACCGACATGTTGCCTTACGCTTTGAAAATTACTTCTCTTTCGCTCCTGCTAGCTCAACTAGGGGTCATCAGTACAAACTCGCCCATCCTCGTTACAATACCAACTACCGAAAATTCTTTTTTTCAAACCGAGTCGTCGCAGTCTGGAATAACCTCTCAGCTGGTACGGTATCCTCCCCCTCAATTCACTCCTTCAAATGCAGACTCAACAAAGAAAATCTGTACAGTTATTTAAGGGTTAGGCTCTGAAATCGCCCTCGCTTGGCGTAGCCTAGCCCTCCAGTGGCATGTGTACAATGTATCGCACCGTTGTTCGTTGTATCGCGTCGCGTGGTTGTCGTGTTCGTCGTGGTGTACAGCGTGTACGTGCTTGCTGGGAATAAATAAATAAAATAAAAAAAAAAAGTCTAAGCCTAATCCTAAGCCGTTGCGTCTGTTGCGTCTGTTGCGTCTGTTGCGTCTTTTGGAAATAGCCCAACTGCGAGCATGTGGTGCCCGCGTTGTTTTAGTATTTAACAGTTCAGCACTGAGCATCGACGCATTTAAAATATTATGGTGTGTTTTTCTCGGCACAATGGCACAATGGCACAATGGCACAATGAACTTGCTTTTCCCAAAATTCCTGAGGATGGAAAGGTCAACGCAAAACGCCGACTCACCGCGATTGCTGCTAGAGCCAAGAACCCCGGCCAGTTGTCGTAGAGCTATGCGAAATGTTCTGCAAACTGTTTTCAACTGTACTTGTTTGTACTAAGTTAGCTACAATACATGAGGTGATAAACATAAAATACAAGTCTGTCTCGTATGACACGATTGTTTGGCACGGCAGAACGTGTCCTGACGCAATTTTGCAGAATCTATCTATTCACCTGAAGAAAATTGTGACCACGAAATGTTGTTTTGGGTGCTGGAATCCAACAACATTCAAGTCTTCAAACCGGAAAAGTTAATATTAGTTGGGGAAAAGTACTCAGATACCCAATTTTTAGGTGTGGATGTGCTGGTACTGGAGCGACAGCGAGAACAGCCAATAAAGTAAAAAAAGTTAATGTTTTGAAATTATTTGGGGTTTGCATGTATGTACGAGTGCACCCCTGAATGCGAATGTGATGTCTTTGTGTGCGTGCGTGCGTGTGTGTGTGTGTGCGTACGTGTGTGCGAGAATATTTTTGAAAAATTTCAGCATCAAGCCAAAGTAGATCAACTCGAGCAGACGGAACGCGAATTCGAAGTGTGGCAGCAGAAAAAACATGCTACCCAAGAAGAGGTACCTTTTTGAATTAGAGAGAACGTGTGTGAGAGAATATTTTCAAAATTTCAGCAACAAGAAAAGCAACGTCAAATCGATCAGGCACGACGCGAATTAGAAGTTGAGAAGGGAAAAATACAGGCGACACAGGACGAGGTACATTTTGATTTTGACAGCGTGCTAAGTGCGTGCGTGCGAGAATAATATTTGCTAAATTTCAGCATCAAGACAAACTGACTCAACTCGAGAAGACGCGACGCGAATTCGAAGCGTGGCAGCAGAAAAAAACAGACTAGTCAAGAAGAGGTCTCTTATTTTAATTTAAATTAGAGAACGTGCGTGCGTTTGAGAAAATATTTGCTAAATTTCAGCATCAAGACAAACTGACTCAACTCGAGCAGACGCGACGGGAATTCGAAGCGTGGCAGCAGAAAAAAACAGACTACTCAAGAAGAGGTCCCTTATTTTGAATTAGAGAACGTGCGTGCATGCGTGCGAGAATAATATTCGATAAATTTCAGCATCAAAACAAACTGGCTCAACTCGAGCAGACGCGACGCGAAGTCGAAATGTGGTTGCAGAAAAAACAGACTACTCAAGAAGAGGTCCTTTTAGAAAACGTGTGTGTGTGTGTGTGCGCGTGTGTGCGTGTGTGTGTGTGTGCATGCATGGGCTGATTGTTGAAGACTACCTCAAAATCGCTATTGAATAGTAATAATCAGAAAACCAATAAAATTGGGTATCTGAATCGATCAGTCTAACGAAACGAAGAGGTGATATTGTTTAGGGAATAAAAAACGAAACTTCATCGACTGAGCATGGTGAAAATTGTATCGGGTAATCTCTGCAATCGTATGTGGCGCTTTAGCAGCGTTCAAACAAGCGTTTGTGTTCGTGTGCATAGAAAGGAGCAGTGGCAATTATAGGACCTAACTGGACTGGAACACCCTGCATTCACATATGCCGCATGACTAAATGCCACGTGGTTGCGAGACAGGCAGGAAGGACCCCAGGGTCTTGCACATGGACCACTATGCAGATGTACGCACGCACGCACACACGCACGCACGCAAGCACGCACGAACGCACGCACGCACGTACGCACGCAAACACGTTGTATAGGAGCAGTGCGTTATTGGGTAAATGCCAAAAAGGAAATGACGAATGGAGCCAGTACCGTATGTATACCTACACATCACTAACTGAACTGTACTGGCAATCCACATCTCACAAATGTTAGCAAGGTGCCAATTATTTATGTAGGAACTTTGGCTGTGCCAGGTCGATGGTAATGACCAGAGATAGATGAGATGTGAAAGGATTGCTGTTGCATTTTGGGTGAGTGAGATGGCTCACACAAAAAAAATGCCGAATATGTGACGTGTTGCTGCGTTTGGTTCGGTTTTTATACACAGTTTGTTCAAACTGAAGTTGATCAGCTGCAAAGCATAAGTGGCTATACACTAATGAGGCATGCCTTAATTGATACCCCTCTTTTTCAAACTGGGCTCCAACAAAAGAGCGTCACATACTCACCTTATTTTTTGCAGCCACCTGCAAATTTTTCCTTAATACAGTGTTTTTTCGTAAGACAAACATCGATGCATAAAACCTATACAGGCACACGCATGCACGCACGCACACATGCATGCACGTATGCATGCACGCATGCACGACATATGTACCATGTATGACATATGTAGCATGCTTGGTAGAATCCCTCGAGTGCAGTAGGAGACACTCATCGTATAGAATGTGAGCATGTGGATTGAAAATATGTACGCATGTATTTTTCATTGACCAAAGTTGTGCACAACTAATTGTCATGCAAATGATACACAGCAGCAAATGATACAATCAGCAAATGGCACAGCATGCAGATAAACTACAAACAGAAGCCACTGCGGATAATTGTGTGTGTGTGTGCGTGCGTGTGCAGTTGTGCTGTATTGCTGCATCGTAGCATAGTGATGTAAAGAATCAAAATGATCGCTATAGCTAGGCGGTCAACTTTTGTGTTTTAGCCGAAGTGATGCGACGTACCCACATCGAGTTTTTTTTGTGAAGCAGCTGATTTGGTGTGCGTGCGTGCGTGCACATCTGCAGTGCCATATTGGTTCGTCGGAGCATAGCGGTGTAAGGAATCAAAATAATCTACACGTGCAGGCGGTCAACTTCCGTGTTTTAGCCAAAGTGATCTGACCTGTACCCATATCGATATTTATCGATTATTCCGGATGTGAAAATATTTTGGGGCGTCAGATCATGTTGACTTCAAGGAATGAAATGTTCGCCATCGAAGGGCAATCAACTTTATGATTGATGTTAATGCCCTCCGACGTAACCACACCAAAATATCGCCATTTTTCGTTCTCGGTATAATGGGGAGAGGCATTTTGGTGCGTTCAATTTGGTCCAATTGTCAAAATTCTATTCCAGGTCATTCCGAACAACTTTTTCCTTTATGGCAAAGCTCTGTGATAAGCCGTTAGCGCGCCTATTAAGGACAAACTTTTTGGCCGATATTTTTAATTGCTAATAACTCATTATCGGGGGCGAAGTTTTAGGTTCAGTGACTTGGCATAAACTTTCCATAAGCAACTGTTCAAGAAAATCAAAAAAAATTGGGGGTTAATTCACTTTTTTGAAATTTACTCTTGGTAGAAACCACCCCAAAAAAACGACTATGTCCGAAAAAACGCATAAAATCGGCGATATCTCGAGTTTGGTAGGACACAGAGACGATTCCTTTGGTACGCAAAATTGCCATCATGGGTCGCTTACACATGCCAAGTTTCATTCCAATTGCCCACGGCACTAGCGAGTGGCGCTCCAAAAACTGGGAGGAGAACACGAAAAAAAGACACTTTTCGGAAGCATTTTCGGGCGTACCCCTTTAACGCGCAGCAATACTGCAACGCGCTGTGGCACGTACGGTCCCCCGATGAGTGCGCTTCTTTTGACCCATAACGCGCCAAAAAAAGTTATAGGCGATCAAAAATCCGAATTCTCGCGCGCGCAAGTCGTCACATATTAGGGTTTTACGCTGACGCGTACACCCTGATATCGCAACGCAGCTTAAGGCTGATTCACAATTAACGGTCTTCCCATCGGTCTCGGTCTCGGTCTCGGTCTCGGTCTTCGCATCGGTCTCGGTCTCGGTCTCGGACTTTTTGACCCATGCCAAATTGACGACGCGTTGCCTCCGGTCTTTCAATGATCTTCGGTTAAATGCGCGCCTTTCAGCGTATTAAAGAGCGTACTGTGGCCCTTGTTTTCGACCTGTTTCATTTTTTACGCGACTTCCGTAGGAAACAAAAAAAGCACATGCAGTAGACGACGGGAACGCACTACCACCAGACAAACAGACAGACATTGTGCGGCAGACGCAGACCGCCGCCAGCGCTTCTGGCCGCCGCCAGGGGCGCGGACGCCGCTACAGGAGCTGTCGTCAGCGCCGCTGTCGACACCGTTGCCGCTGCTGCCGACGCTTTCGCTGACGCTGCCGCTTTTACCGACGCTTACAGAAAATGTAGGACAATGCCGTTGAGCCCGTCCACCTTGACGTATGCAATGGCGGCGCAGATTTTCCCGCCGCCGTGTCTTTAGAGACGTGCAGCCATGCCGCCGCCGTTTTTTTTGGATTTTTGGTATAAGAGCAGTCGTCAATTATCCAAGGAGGCGGCGCCGCCTTCACCTGTTGAATACGACGCATCGTAAACTCTTCCTTGTTTTCAATTTCGGCTAATTTCCTAGTCGCTTTACCCTTATGCGAATACCGACAAATTCTTTGAGGGTGACGGCTATAGTAAAGCGTGACTACGGTAGCGCGCGCGTTCAACACGAGTTCAATGAAGACCGATGAAGACCGGAGCAAATGTTCAAAGTTCCCAACATCGTCGGTCTCGGTCTCGGTCTCGGTCTTCGCATCGGTCTTCGCTGTTTGGCATGGGAAGACCGAGACCGAGACCGATGGGAAGACCGTTAATTGTGAATCAGCCTTTATGGTGCTGCGCATGCGCAGCATCCTCTTGCGGGCGAACCGAGTCGAGCGTACGTTGTAATTGATTACAGATGCGATATTTGTCTGCACCGCGATATTTGTCTGAGAATGGGACACGTGAAAATCAAACGTGGCTTAACCTGGGCTCAGTGTATAGGGTGAGTACCTCAGTGGTAAAGCGTCATCTGAGCGCGCTCGTGGCCAGGGTCACTGAGTTACTAATCCCCTTGGGCAAGCGATCAGGCATATACATACACTAGCCGCTTCAACTCAGGACTCCTGCTTGCAAAGTTCTCCAAAGTGGTTCAACATCAATTTGTCTCATGAAATAAAATAATGTTGAGAATACTCATTTGTACAATGATGAAGCACTGCAATGATGAAACTGCAAAGTGTTGGAATGCAGGTCAACCAAAGCCAATGCATGTCAACCAACGCATTTGCATGAATACTAAAGAATTGCTTGTAACACCCACTCTGTTTTAAATAAATTTCATACCAACACACCGACGACGTAAATTGGAGACATGCGCTGAGACTCATTTGCAGAAGTTTTGTTTTATTTTCTGTGGTGATGCTATGTGGCAGGGGGGGGAGAGCATAGGCTTTTCGGTGTGTCTGTTTGTATGTGTTGTACAATGTATATGTTCAAAAACGTTTTGCTCTCGCAACCCAACACGAACAATCCGAAACATGCACAAAACGCGCACACAAAGAAGACCATGAACCGATGCAAGGGGGGAGGGGGGCTGGAGAGAATGGGAGAGCCCGAAAATAGTTTATCGCCCAGAGGCCCCCAAAGGTCGAGTAGCTCAATGACCAATGGGGGGTTGGGGGCGAGAAAAGGCAGAGATTGTTGCTATATCTGAGAAACCTTTCATCTCTTTTATCGTTTGTCATTCATCATTAAAAACGTGCTCAGAAGTGATTCAGTATCAATATTTTCATGTCCTCAGTAGTGACTCATCATCAATACAACGTGTCATAAAATCATGCTGTGAATGCTCAGTTTAAAAACAACAATGACGAATCTGTAAAGTGCTGCAGCAAAAGCCAAAGGAAGTCAACCAATGCAACCAATGAATGCACTTCTGCAACACAGGAAAACATTTTACCTTTTTTGTTGTAAGGCTTCATTCTTGCGTCATTACATCTCCAGTCATTACATTCGATAGTACAAATTAGGCACTATACCATCTTGAGCAGACACACCATAAATCCCATATAGGCAGTGCTGGGCTAATTGTTTTAATCAGCCCCAGCTAATAATAATTGGCTTTTTTGTAATCTGCATGGTTGCTCACATAGGTATGTTCATGCACCTCGATCGGCAGGCGCAAGGCCTTTGGGCCTGGTCTAAGCTAGGATCGCGGTCCGACGCTTCCGATTCCATTCCAGCGCGCCATGGGCGGGCGGTTTTCGGCGCGCTTCGGCTTGTGTCTTCCTTACGTCATCTTTTTTTGGCAAAGCACAATTGTTGCGTCCGCGTCCGCTGCGTCCGAAACCTAAGCGAAGCCTAAGCCTAAGCCTAAGCAAAGCATAAGCCTAAGCCAAATAAAAGCCCAAGCGTAAGCCTAAGCAAAGTCTGGACTAAGCCTAAGCAAAGCCTAAAATTAAGAAAGTTTTCATCGGACGCAGCAGCGGACGCGGGCGCGTCAATTGTTTTCAGCCGTTTTCTTTTTCGGGGAAATCCGAGTTCATTGGGCCATTGGACAGGGCGAAACGCACCACAATATCTCATTTATTACGTTTAATGCGCCGACGATCAGTGCTTGATCAAAACTAAAACAACGCACCACTAAAACGCTAACACATACACGCGCATGCGTGCGGGCGCGCACTCGCGAGTCCGCGCGTGCGTGCGTGCGTGCGTGCGTGCGTGCGTGCGTGCGTGCGTGCATGCGTGCGTGCGTGCGATCGAGCGTGCGCGTGCGTGCATGCACGTGTCCATGTCCATGTCCATGTGCATGCGTGTGCGTGCGTGCGTGCGTGCGTGTTCGTGCGTGCGTACGTGCGTGCGTGCGTGCGTGTGTGCGTGCGTGCGTACGTGCGTGCGTGCGTGCATGTGCGTGCACGTGTCCGTGTCCATGTGCGTGTGTGCGTGCGTGCGTGCGTGCGTGCGTGCGTGCGTTCTTGCGTGCGTGTGCGTGCGTGCGTGCGTGCGTGCGCGTGTCCATGTCCATGTGCGTGTGCATGCGTGCGTGCGTGCGTGCGTGCGTGAGTGCGTGCGTGCGTGCGTGCGTGCGTGCATGTGCGTGTAATACAAGCTTTTATAGCGTTAACACCTGTAAAACAAAGTAAAAAATAACAAAAAGTTCAAAGTTTTAATAGCATAAACATGTGCAAAACAAAAAAGTTATAAACAAAAAAGTTACAAGTATTGTTATGGCAGAGGTTTGATCCCAGGACCTACAGAAAAGTAACGACATCATAACCACTTCACCATTGATCTGTACAGAACTGTTTCCTAAACGCTTCTGATAAGTCAGAAGCGCGCATAAAATGTGCTGTATTTTCATATAATTTAGTTATATTTGCATAACGCATGGATTACGATAGCTTCAGTAGTACCACTCTTAGTTTGATGGTAAAATGTGCCAAGCAAGCTTAACTCAATCCAGCAGAACTCTGTGCTGCATTGCAGACAGAACCCACAAACAGTCATACTACTGTAGAAAAGGATAATGCTATATCTTGTCATTACTGTAGCAGATTGGAAAACGAATGCCAGATTCGTGATCACCACGGTCGATTACGTACATCCCAAGCAGATTTGACACTGAATTCTCAAATTCGATCAAGCGCAATTTGCATATTCAACGCATCGTATCTCGCGATTACGGTATCGCACGGGAAAACGGATGTGATATTCGTGATCAGCACGGTCGATTACATATATTCTAAGCAGAATTGACACTGAATTCGCAAATTCGATCAAACACGTATGCGAAATTTGCATAACTCACGGATTACGGTTGTTTCAAAAGTGCCACTCTTATTTTGACGGTGAAATGTGCCAAGGCAGCTTCATGCAAAATTTCAGCTCAATCCATCCAGCACAACTCTCTGGGCTGCGTTGCAGACACACACACACACACACAGACAGACAAACATTGTGCTTTAGTAATATAGATAAGCGATACATAAGCCGTACATAAGCGGTCAGTCAGCGCGCACTGCGCTGCGCGCCTACGCGCCTACGGAGAAAACGGGCAGGGCGAGGGCTGGTCAAACACGGTTGGGGGTGGGCTCTTCCAACCGCCCATGTGTAGCCCCCGCCCTGCATCGTTGGCGTCGGCGGCGGCTTCGGCTCACTCGGCTCGGCGGCGGCTGCATCGTCGGTGCGCCGCCTCGCCAGGCCGCTGGCTACTGCCACTCCGCAGCTGCGAGTGGCGCTAGCGGCTGCGTCGTCGCTGCGACGCCTCGCCCGGCCGCTGGCTGCTGGCACGCCGCAGCTGAATGAATGCACGCACTTCATTCATTGCACAAAAGTTGACACGGGTCGCTGGCGGTTCTCACCGCTTGCGAGTGGCGCTGGCGGCTGCGTCGTCGCTGCGGCAGGACGGAGTGGGGACTGGCGACCTCCGCCGCGTGGTAGTAGGGCTTGAACTCCTTGTCGCTCTGCAAAGAATATGCTCATAGCACCACACGCAGGGACCGGTGCTGAACGCAAACTTGCCGGGCCGACGCTCCACGCCCGCGAGCAGCCGGGAGGCGAGGCGGAGCACCTCATCTTTGCGCAGTACGACGTCTCTGCGCGTGAGGTGGCGGACTTGCCGCTCCAGCACTCCGAACGCCGTTCAGAGTGCCGTGTTCCGCAGAACGCGCCGTTCTTGCGCGCGCGTTCTGCGGACTCCTCCTGCTCCCGGTTCGTTCATCTTCGCGTCCGCCTCGCCAACGGTGATTTAGGCTGGAAGTCGGCGGCTCCTGGCAGTGGCTCTGGCGAGGCGGAGTGGTGAAGGCGGTCATCTGGTCCTTCTTTATTCGTCTCTTTGGGTGCTCAGACATTCCTTTTTTTTCCTTCCGAATTTTTTTCAGACCACCGCCTGCGCGGCTCCGACCTTCGGAGGTGGGCTGCGCGCGCGCAGCGATGCAGCCCGACGTCTGTTCCTTCCTTTCTTTGACGCCGGCGTGGCAGCAGTCAGCGGCCGGGCGAGGCGGAGCGGCAAGCCGAGCAGTCGCGGCCGGGCCGTATCTCGCGCCGACGTGGCAACGGCCGACGGGCAGCGAGCAAGCCGCGGCCGGGCCGTCGTACGCGTCGACGCCGACGGCGTCGCTACGCGCGTCTTGCTCAAGCGGTGAGAGAGGGGCCGTGACTTACCACTCCCCCCTACGCCTATTCAAAGAACTAGCCTTCTTTGTGTACGCGCCAATTCACGTGCATTCATTCAGCTGCGCCTGTGACGCCGGCGTGGCAACAGCCAGCGGGAGCGGCCGGCCTAGCAGTCGCGGCCGGGCCTTCAAACGCGCCGACGCCGGTGCTGCCCAAGTCGCAACGGCCGACGGGCAGCGAACCAGCCGCGGCCGGGCCGTCGTACGCGTCGACGCCGACGGCGTCGTTACCCGCAACGACGCACGCGTCTACACAAGTGGTGTCTTGCTCAAGCGGTGAGAGAGGGGCCGTAACTTACCACTCCCCCCTACGCCTATTCAAAGAACTAGCCTTCGTTGTGTACGCGCCAATTGCTTCAGGGGAGTGGCCCGCACGCGGCGTTCCCACGGCGCCGTGGGCGACATCGCCCGCGAGAGACGCGGCGCCCTTC
Source organism: Paralinhomoeus sp. GSCO2_6 (assembly GCA_030248085.1). Lineage (NCBI taxonomy): Eukaryota > Metazoa > Nematoda > Chromadorea > Monhysterida > Linhomoeidae > Paralinhomoeus > Paralinhomoeus sp. GSCO2_6. The sequence goes on from JASAMY010002182.1 coordinate 55,940, forward strand.
TACGCGCCGCCGCCTTTCTACATGCCGACGACTGAGGCGGAGCCGCCGCCGACGCCGACGCTGCAGGGCGGGGGCGACACATGGGCGGTTGGAAGAGCCCACCCCCAACCGTGTTTTGACCAGCCCTCGCCGTGCCCGTTTTCTCCGTAGGCGCGTAGGCGCGCAGCGCAGTGCGCGCTGATTTGTTTTTTGTTGTTTGTTCCTAGGAACAACGAGAGTGTCGGGCATTAATTCCAAGTCACACTCAAAATTCCAAGAAACCGACTTTTAAAGGAGAGCGCGTTTCGCGAAACCACCCAGCACGCACCTATGCGGAACAACAAAACATGGCTGTTACACAGAATACCGTAAACCACGAAATTATGTTGTACACGACGAATTCCTAGTAAAAATCACTATGTCACTGCGACGCGACAAGTCACCATTCAATCACGTCAGTATATGGATACGGAAAAATCTGGTAGGAAAGCTGACAACATAGAAACAACCGAAGAACTATGACACTACGCACGCACGATGATTACTCTGTACCACTGCGATAATTGTAGATGCGGTACATTTGTGTAGCCAAAAAATTGGTTCAAGGAGATGCTCAGGAGAACGTTGAATATCCAAAATTTCATAGGACCAACTACGCCCTGTAGGTGCCCTCCCTTCGTGGCGCTCTAGGTGAGCTTCGTTGAGATGACCCAAACGCTGGTGCTACTGTACAACTTGAGTTAGGTAGTCGCTGCATCTTGCAGCCAGCGCTTGCCCTTGGTTCATGCTCTGGGACGGGACCTCACGATCACAGTACAATAGGTACATCCTCTCAGAAAACCTTCTCGGTTCAAGTACATATACAAGTAACAGGTGATGTATGCAGCAAAATGTATGCAGTTAACTCACTTCTCAACGTCTCAGATGGTTTGTGTTCCTTTTTGGCTATATTATACAGAAAACGATCTCCTCCTCTTGGAGGAGATCTGCTGGTATGGAGTTGAGCTAGGCGCTAGAAGGAGCTCCAAGGTTACTGGATCTGCCAATCTATTGCGGATGTCGGATCCAGGCTGAGCTCTTGGTCCGGTCTCTACAGACTGACGGTACAGCCGCCACAGCAGTCGCCTCTGCCGCCGTTCCTCTCGCACGGGCGTTGCGCAACGGCACAGGACATGTCATGGTCGTAGTCGCATCCGTATGCTCTTGAATGTCTGTGCTGTCTGAAGGGCATCTATTGGATTGAACGTGATGCAAGTAGGAACACGCTGTACAGTATACATACCGTAAACCCTATTAGCTAATTGTTTCATTCGAGCTCTAGGAGGGTGTATAATTATAGACTGGGCTAATTATAGAGGGGGCTTAGAACTGGAAGGGTCGATGGGTGGGGAACTTTGTTGGCAAAAAGCACGTGGAGGCATTTTTAAGGGAAAAAGACGCTGCGCACATACCTCGGTGCACTCTAACCCACTCGCACACTGTACGAGTACATACATGTCCATACGCGACCATACATACACCCAGAAATGGAAAAATGTGCCTTTTAGACGATTGTCCTAAGTGGAGGTCCTAAGAGGGGTGTAATTATAGGTGGGGGCTAATTATAGGGTTTACAGTATGCACGTAAACATTTTAATGGACGTACCAGTGCAGCGCAACTGATAGCAGATTTCGCCGATGTCTTTTGAGCAGGATGAACGCGCCCACGCATGCTTGCGACTGGCCCGCGCCGTTCGCCCTGCACTGCCTGTGGACCAAAAAGCAACTCACTTCACGCCGGTTAAACAGCACGCTAAGACGGCCATACATACATGGCCTTGAGCACAGAGCACCTCGGCCTCCGTTGCCGCTGCGCCGCCGAGCTGAGTTGAACGACAACCAGTTCCGGCTCGAAGTTGGGCCACCTCCTCTCGCGGTGTTTTTCTCGGCGCTGGAGCTCGTCGCGTTCTGCTTGCTGCATTGCGCGCAGGTCCCGTTGAAGGCCTTGAATATTTGCCTCGGTCATTCCGGCAGGGAATTAGTACAGGGCTCCAAATTATGTGGCGGACTGGGAGGTATTGCAACGCCACGATTTATCGTTCAATGCGCGGTGAGCACGATGTAAAGCTGGAGTAAACGCGGACTACGGACTGGGGAGAGTAGGAGCGGCTTAGCTGTAGTAAAAGTAGTGCAACAATAGGCCATCGCAAAAACACCAGTGATGCATCAAAGCAAAGGTACAGTTGTATGTACCAAGAAAGGACCAACCATCAGTAGACGCAATTGATGTAGTCGCTGTTTAGTCGTTGTAGTTATTTTGGTTGCTGTAGTTGTGGTCGCTAGTAGTCGCGGTACGGTAGCAGTGGTATTACACAACCATCAAAAAACACGCGCTCTAAAAAAATACGCGATCTATAATTTTAGGCGTTCTATGGAAATTAGTCGTTCTACAAAAGTTTAGGCGCTCTACGAATAGACGATCGTATTTGGCTGTATACAACGAGCGGTGTGTGCTGTTGAGTGGCAGCTTCAGGAATATGTAGGGGGGGGGGGAGGCAGCAGACGAACGCCACCACGTGGGTCACACTGGAAACGTCGATCGATTCAAAGGCTGACCCGAAGCGGCTGTCTTTGACATGCATACGCGGGCCTCCCAATGTTGGCGTCTATACAAGCGCGCTGGTAGTGCCATGGATGCCGCCGCCTACGCGCCACCTGGGCGGAATCACGGCCGAGAGTCAAAGCGTGACTAAACGGAAACAGATTGAGACGAAGCACTGCTCGGCCGCAGATCGCTTCACTCGTCGTCCGTAAGTAGCAGCTATGTATACCCGCTTAGGCAATTATACAGGCCACCTGCATCCTGCGTACCATTCACTTCAAACGCCAGCCACAGCCAAACGGACATGGATGTTTCTGGCCTAGTTTGGGTCATTGCTTCTCAGGCGAGTTATGATGTAAAGATGATATGCAGTGTATTGTATGTTTAATACATTTGCTTGGTCAATTGGCCTGCATACCTAATTTAGGACCGATCAAAAAATTAACAATCAAGACATGCGACTCCCACAGTGGCAAGTATTGCTACGGTACACCTTGATCTGCAAAGGTTACTGCTCCTTGCATACATATGCATACGTGCATATAGATGTACGGTACATGTATGCATATACTAGGTATGCATCAAGGTTCTGGCTGAACTCCCTGAATGGCGTTACAGGCGCGACGGGCATGCAGAGCACCAGTGAGTGCGATTACGAAACTGGTTTAGTCTGCAACGGAATGAAAAACGGCAGTACCGCTGCAGGCGGCCAAGGAAACTGCACCTGTTCGGAGCTCTGAAATGCTGCCCAGAACCCATGGAAAAGCTAGAGATGCCGCAGAACAATCAGCAGTCACTCAGTTAACGTTGAGAAATACAGCCGCTACAACAGCCGCTACAACTCAGGTAGAGTTGGAAAAAATACGTTTTGACTTTGGACCGACGTATTTTTTTGAAAAAATACGGTATTTTAAAAAAAATGCGTATCTTTTGTATTTTTTTAGAGTACGTATGTACATGTACCACACACCATAGTAAGCCATCAGCGAAGTGTCCAAAGCTTAGAAATCGGTGCATACGAAAGCTGCAACACTGTAAAACTGCGCAAGCACGCAAACGGACGTGTAGGAGTGTGTGTGCGAACGTGTGTGTGAGAGATGAGTGTGTGGGTGAATGGTGCGTAAGCGGAGTAATGAGCGACCAGGAGATTTGGCATCCAACAAAGTGAGCAAAGAACGCGACAAATACACGCATTTTTTCAAAAAAATGCGTGTATTTTTTTGAAAAATACGTTTGAAAAAATACGCGGCCAACTCTAAGGCGCCATTTATACTTCGCTCTGCTCTGCTCCGCGCAGCAGATTACTCCGCGCGGAGCAAAAGTAATTTATACTCGGCCTGCGCGCAGCAGCTTTTCCAATCGAGACCTTCACGCCAAATTCAAATGTCTGCTCCACGGAGCGCCGTGAAGCGTATTCCAGCACTGTTGGAATATTTTCTGATTCGCGGTATTGAAATCGGCTGAAAATTGAAAGGAGGCTAAGAAGAATGGCAGACAATGGTCCAAAGGTGACAGAAGAATGGAAAGAGTGCTTAACCGACGCTGTCAGATATCACTAGTGTCGTTGGAAAATGTCGTCTCTCTACTACTCACTACTACTCTTGGGCAAGCGATGAATGCTTTCTTTCATTGCTTCAGTGTCTGGTGGCTCTGGGGCTTCACCCAGAAATCCGTGCCAGGTGAGTGGCAAACCATGTTTCAAAGAACTGTGCGATAGTGGTTGCCAAGTGGGCATTTGTGGTCCGACTAAGCTGAAATTTTGGGACGAGACGTGGATAGGGATGCTGTATGCGTGTCTAAAATTTCACAACGAACGGTCTCCCCTAGCACGAGAACGAGCGCGTGAACACTCGATTTTTGAGGGCGGTTTGCAAAAATGATTGCCAAATGAGACTAGTTCGTCCGATTCAACTGAAATTTTGTGGTAGGCGTCCAGAGGTTGGAGGTATGCGTGGTTAAAATTCCACGCCAATCGGTCCACCCTAGCACGAGAACGGCTGCGTTGTAGTTAGGGGGCCAAGTTTTTTGGAACACCCTGTAGTTTGTTTGCCCATACTTTAGGAACTTCAAAACCTTGGAGATTCATCAACAAGGAACACGGTAGATAAATCTTAGATAAATTGCTGGTTTAGTGTATTTTTGGCAGCATGTTTACTTTCTGTATCGCGAGTGTGCGAGGCGCGCGTATGCATTTGTTGTATCAGGGTGTACGCGTCAGCGTACAACCCCAATTGTACCTACAAGTATGTGAGCACTTGCACGCGCGATTTTCGATCGCCTATAACTTTTGATTGCCTAACCGATTTCTGCGCGTTATGGCTCAAAAGAAGCGCATTCATCAGGGGACCGTACGTGCCACAGCGAGTTGTAGTATTACTGCGCGCTAAGGGGGAAACGGCCGAAAATGTTTCAAAAATGTGGTGTTTTTTTGTGTTCTCCACCCAGTTTTTGGACCACCACTCGATAATGCCGCATCCAATACAAATACTTTGGCACGTCTATGCAGTCCGTGGCAACAACTGGCCCTCTAGCAGTGGCGTCGGCGCCTGCTGCGACTGGACACCTGCGGCACAACCGGACGACGCCGAGTTAGCGACCTTTCCCCTCCCCTTGCTGCACATAAATACTCTCGCTCCCTCTTTCTTGACAACGGCGTCCTCGGCACAGTGGACCACTACTTCTGGCGAAGGGAGTATCAGGCAAGCACTGTAATTTGTCGACTTTTATTTTGTCGTCTGAACCAACTATCGTTTATTTACCTTCTTACAGTATATAGAGTGTATACACGAATTCACAGCACACCTCCATCAAACCGTATTTTAGAAGCGAGGACCTCCGCATATCCATATGCTGCTGTGGGTTAAAGACGGTCCGATCCTAGATGAGCATCCTGTGGAGGAGGTGCTGACCTTCGTCCAACGTCATATCATATCACCTGTCATCTGCCCTCTGACGTTGCCAACCCAGAGTTGCACCAGCTCGTCAAGAAATTCCAGCAACACCGCTGCACGGCCTCGTGCAAGCGACTCAAACGCCTCGCACAAGGGCGGATGTTCACAGTTTGCCACTTCCACTTCCCGCGGCCGGTCTCCCATGAGGCCAAGATGAACACCATCGCCGAGGCTCTGAAGGTCGTGCCAGAGGAAAGTGTGGCAAACTCTATACCAAATTGATCATCTATACCTTCGGAGTGACAATGCAGGCTTGTTGATTCCTCTTTTTCCATTTACATTCCAAAACAGGTACATGCCCATGGCTGGCAAACATTTATGGAATGTACGGGCAGTTGAGACATGGCAGTTCTGACCTTTTTCATGGTTGATCCATCCTCCTTCGACACCCCAGCTAGTCACACCACCAGTATGCTTGTGCCAACACTAACAGGCTCCACAGAACATGGCTAAACCTAGATACAAAACAGTCTGTCAGTGGTTGTAACAAAATCATGTCCACACTTTTAGGCTGCTATCACTCGAGTGCTGCATTGTCCCAACTACAAACAATTGCTATTCGAAGTGGCGTGAACATAAAACGAGTGACATTCAGTAAAAGCACAAGCTGGAAAGTCTATGTGTGATGTTGCTCGTCGTCTTGTGATTTTTTTTCATGTCCATTAGCACAAGGCATGCTAACGATCGTGCGCCTGTGAAATGCGTATTTTCAACACGACGAACATAGCAGGCAGCCCACCAGCAATCCACTTGCCTTGTCTGCATTTTGTTGTACATTGTGCATACAACACGTAATGCCGCTATGTCCACTCCGTTCACTCCCCCACAGCGCGCCACTCCACTCCTACACTTCAACTGGACCCCCATGATGGCGTCTGAGCGACCGACAGGATGGAAAAAAATGCACGTACGATTCCTGTTTTTGCCGTCGGGGTAAGTAAGACGCAAGTGGCGGCGGCAAGCGGTCGCATGGCGCCCACGACCCGGCTGGGCGTGGCACGACGAAGGAGCCACGGACGAAGGAGCCACGGACGATGGCGCCGCGCGATAAAGGAGCCACGCGACTATAGAGCCACACGACTTTAGAGCCACGCGACTATAGAGCCACGCGACTATGGAGCCATGTGGCGATGCAGACACACCGCGGTGTCCACGATCGCATATCAGGGTGTACGCGTCAGCGTACAACCCTAATATGTGATGACTTGCGCGCGCGAGAATTCGGATTTTCGATCGCCTATAACTTTTGATTGCCTGAACCGATTTGGTCGCGTTATGGCTCAAAAGAAGCGCACTCATCGGGAGACCGTACGCGCCACAGCGCGTTTCAATACTATTGCGCGTTAAGGGGAAACGCCCAAAAAGGTTTTGGAATAGTGTCTTTTTTTTTTCTTGTTCTCCACCCAGTTTTTGGAGCACCACTCGCGAGCACCTTGGGCAATTGTGATGAAACTTGGCATGTGTAGCCGACCCATGATGGCAATTTTGCGTACCAAAGGAATCGTCTCTGCGTCCTACCAAACTTGAGATATCGCCGATTTTATGCGTTTTTTCGGACATAGTCGTTTTTTTGGGGTGGTTTCCACCAAGAGTAAATCTCGAAAAAGTGCCCAATTAACCCCCAATTTTTTTTTGATTTCCTTGAACAGTTTCTTATGGGAAGTCTATGCCAAGCCACTGAACCCAAATCTTGATCACTGATAATGAGATATTAAGGAAAAATTTGCAGGCGGCTGCAAAAAAAGGAGAATATGTGACGCTCTAATGTTGCAGTCCAGTTTGGAAAAGAGCGGTATTAAGGCATGCCCCACTGCGTTCTAGCCACTTCCACACTGCAGCTGATCAACTTCAGTTTGAACAAACCATGTATATTAATCCGAACCGAACGCCGCAAAACGTCACATATTCGGCGTTTGTTGTGTTCGCCCACAACGGAAATGTGCTGCGAAAGTAACGGTGACTGGAACTGACTGACATTTACATAGAGCGAATGCGAGAAATTAGCACATGTCCATGGAACCCCCATGCACACGCACGCACGCACGCACGCACGCACGCACGCACGCACGCACGCACGCACGCACGCACGCACGCACGCACGCACGCACGAACGCACGCACGCACGCACGCACGCATGCACGCGCGCATACACTGACGCACACAGGCAGGCTGGCAAGCACGCAGCACACACGCACGCATTAGGGCACTACACAAATCGCTGGGGGACAAGATACGAATGTTGTACAAACAGTTCGTCATTTTGGCGGAACGCCACAAGGGAATGGAGCCGGATTGTAGTACGTATGTACGTCTCGCCTGACGCCTACCTACACATTACCAACTGTACATCATCACGAATCCACATGTCACAGTTTTTAGCAGGGCACCCCGATTGATTATGCAAAACATACTTTGGCTCTCATGGTGATGGGCAATGATAACGTTTTGTTATGGAGATGAGCTATGAGTTGATGGACGTTTTTGGTGTTTAGGCTTGGCTGAGTGAAATGGCTCGCACAACAAACGCCGAATATGTGACGTTTTGCGGCGTTCGGTTCGGATTAATATACATGGTTTGTTCAAACTGAAGTTGATCAGCTGCAGTGTGGAAGTGGCTAGAACGCAGTGGGGCATGCCTTAATACCGCTCTTTTCCAAACTGGACTGCAACATTAGAGCGTCACATATTCTCCTTTTTTTGCAGCCGCCTGCAAATTTTTCCTTAATACAGTGTTTTTTCGTAAGATTTTTCCTTTGGCGTAAAAAGCGTACCCACACATGCACGAAAGAACGAGCGAACGATGGAACGAACGAACGAATGTTGTTGTTGTTGTTGTTGTTGTTGTTGTTGTTGTTGTTGTTGTTGTTGTTGTTGTTGTTGTTGTTGTTGTTGTTGTTCTTGTTGTTGTTGTTGTTGTTGTTGTTGTTGTTGTTGTTGTTGTTGTTCTTGTTGTTCTTGTTCTTGTTCATGTTCTTGTTGCTGTTGTTGTTGTTGTTGTTGTTGGATTAGGGGCAACGCTAGGCGGCCGTCAATGGCCCATATAGCATAGCCATCCCCATGATGCCAAACAGTGATTATATTTGAAGAAAAGCAGAGGAAATGTTGTGCATGATGCATCGAAAAGTGAACGCTGTCTATTGCAGAGTCAGCTAGCTTAGAGACGTGCGCATCATTCCAACACCGAGCCCAGCCGCCGTTTTCTACCTTGCTATTCCGTGAGACGCTAAAGCTGGCCACATTATACAAAGGTTCGCTCGTACAACGTTCAGCGGTTAGCGTGTAGTCTATGAATCCCATGCGTACGCACGCACGCACCGGCACGCACCGGCACGCACGCACGCACGCACGCACGCACGCACGCACGCACGCACGCACGCACGCACGCACGCACGCACGCACGCACGCACGCACGCACGCAGGCAGGCAGGCACACAGAAGGGTACACGTCGTCGTGCAAGTGCACAGAAAACAGTCCAGCAGCCCATGTTCTATCCTACACACTGACACACACACAAATCATAGCAAAGGGGTAAATAAAATATCCATCGCACACTAGTGGCGGGCCTCCAGAACCAGCAGCGTCATCCCCTTCAGCCCGGCTGGGAATGCCCTTGCGTTGCCAACAGAGGCATCGTCGACCTTTATCCACTTTCTGTTTTGCCTGCCATGTGTGGAAGCGCAACTGGGAATCCAGGCGACGTAGTGGCCACAACTTGGGCTGTTGCCACTGTGCTCAGCAGCGGCCACCATTCTCCACTGCTTGCCTATGGTAAAGGATGCCAATGTTTCGCTTTGTACAGAAACTGCGTACAGTACTGATTACTGACGCCAATCATATCATGCAGGTTGGCAGATAAAGCGAAGTAAAGGAGCACTCGATGTTTCGGACCAACATGTTATGCACACACTACACGTTCGTTCAATAAAAAGAACAAAAGTGGACACCTCTGATTTTTTGGTTGGTCGTGCTGAAGCCATTGATCTGTCGCTCGTCCCGCTGCATCTGAGGTGGATCTGCAATGTATAACACTTCCGGGTAGTAGTCGAAGAAAAGATGAACATGAGCACAGCCTCATTACCAGAGTTCCTCACGACCTGGAAGCGGTTGAGCCACACAAAGAGGAATCGCTGCGCTTCGGGGAAATGCAGTTTCGCCGACACTGCGTGATTCTGGTTCTGCTGGCAGCGGTCGCACCGCTTCTCCGCTGGCCCGCGGGCGGGCGTTTGTTCGTTCGTACGTACGTGCGTACGTACGTACATACGTGCGTGCGTGCGTGCGTGCGTGCGTGCGTGCGTGCGCGTGCGGCCTGTGCGGCTTGTGCGGTTGCACATAAAAGTGCACATCCCAAAAGTCAGCCAAAAAAATATACTAAAGCCTGAAAAACAAAAAAAAACTGAAAAAATTTAGCGTGGGTCGTGGGAACAACATGGGAAGGGACAGTGGGGTAACGCAGTACTGATTGGTTTCCCATTGGGCCATAGGAGATGGAAGAGACACCAGCGGGAGTCGAACCCGCGACCTCTCGATTTGTTGTCCAAGACGCAACATTACTAAGTGTTCCGGATCTCAAGATTGTGGGCATTTAGAAAGAATCCATTTGGGGGATTAATTTCTGATTGTATACAGCATACGCTTGCAAAGTTTCATGCCGATTTCTTTAACAAAAAAATTATAAAAAAAAAATTAAAAATAAAATCATTTTTTAAAGGTTCAGGAGCTCATATCTCATTATCCATTGATTAAACGTTAAAAACATTGACTACCAATCACTCGCCTTGACGTATTGTTCACGAAAATCAAAAAAAAATTGGGGGTTTACATGGCATTTTTTGGAGTTTTACTCTTGTCGGAACTATCAAAAAAATTCGGCTATGGCGACATGGACGTCGGAGCGACCTGAATTGCTGAAAGTGAAATGATACATGTCTGGGCGGTCAACTTTCACAATTATAGCGAATCTCTCCGATGAGCGGTTGAAGCGCCTATAGCTGACAAAGTTTTGGCCGAAAAAACGGCTATGTCCAAAAAATCGGGCAAAATCGGCCATAACTCAAGACTGGAAGCAACTAGGAGCAAATGCATTTGAGGTAGAAATTGCCACCATAGACTGCGTATCCATGCCAAGTTTTAGCCCAATCGCTAGCGGCGTTCAGGAGTGGCGGTCCAAAAAAGTGGCAGAGAACACGAAAAAAAAAAACCCGCGTTTTCACAACATTTTTGGGGGTATCGCCCCCTTGCAGCAAAACAAGGAAACGCGTTATGGCGCGTTCGATGCCCCAGAAGAAGGCGGTTCGTTTGAGCTATAACGCGTCCAAATCCGTTCAGGCAATTAAAAGTTATAGGCGATCGAAAATTCAAAAAGCCGCATTGAGAAGTCGTCACATATTAGGGTTGTACGCTGACGCGTACACCCTGATTAGTGATCAAAAATCTCAGCCAAAAGTTCCGTACCCTATAGGCTCTTTAACGGTGCATCGCAGAGCTTCGCTATAATGGAGAAAGTTGCTTGCCCAGACATGATCTAGACCACTGTCAACATTTGAACCAAATTGGACGCACCAAAATACCTCCCCCCATTATACCAATAAGGGAAATTGGCAATATTTTGGTGTGGTTAGGTCGGATGGCCTAAACATCAATAATAAAGTTGATCGCCCTTCGATGGAGAACATTTCATTCCTTGAAGTCGACACGATCCGACGCACCAAAATATTTTCACTTCCGGAATAATCGATAAATATCGATATGGGTAGGTCGGATCACTTTGGCTAAAACACGAAAGTTGACCGCCTGCACGTGTAGATCATTTTGATTCTTTACACCACTATGCTCCAACGAACCAATATGGCACTGCAGAAGTGCACGCACGCACGCACACCGTCAAATGGGCTGCTTCGCAAGAAACTTGATGTGAGTACGTCGCATCACTTCGGCTAAAACACAAAAGTTGACCGCCTAGTTATAGCGATCATTTTGATTCTTTACATCACTACGCTACGATGCAGAAATATAGCACAACTGCACGCGCATGCACGCACGCACGCACACACACATAATTTACCAGCAACCACAAGTTCCGATGCTCTATAGGCTCTTAAACAGTGCATGACAGAGCTTCGCTATAATGTGAAAGTTGATTGCCCAAACAGATGTTGACTAGCTGCAGCAGTTGGACAATATTGGACGCACCAAAATGCTTTCCCCGTTATAGCAAAACCGGGAAATGGCGATATTTTGGTGTGGTTAGGTCGAAGAGACTTGACATCAATAATAAAGATGATCTCCTTTTGATGTACAAGATTACATTCCTTAGAGTCAAGAGGCTCTGATGCACCAAAATATTTTCACTTTCAGAAAAGGGAGGAATATTGCCAAAAGGCGCCTATTGTTGAGCACAGGGGAGACAGTCCTTTTAGCAGCCACTACACGTACACGGCCTGGGTGCAGGACGGTCAACTCAGGCAAGTCCAAGTGGGTGAACGTCGACGACTCCACAGTCAGCCCAAGCAGGGCGTTCCCCGCCGGACTTCCAGGCATGGCACTGCTCCTCCTACAGTCATCTGAATAGCCAAACCATTAGGTTGCGGTGCACATTCTCTCTCTTCTGCTGCTGGACTGGCCATAGTACTCCACCTCGCATCATTTCGTGAAATGCACGTCCGTAGCACGCCACATTCATGCGTACCTATGTACATATGGCAGGCACATACATACACGTTACCCAAAAATATTATCCGCAGTGGCTTCTGTTTGTAGTTTCTCTGCATGCCGTGCCATTTGCTGATACGTCATCCTGCTTGGTATCATTTGCATGACAATCAGTTGTGCACAACTTTGGTCAACGAAAAATACATGAGTACCTATTTTCAATCCACATGCTCACATTCTATACGATGAATGTCACTGTCTCCTACTGCACTCGAGGGATTCTACCAAACACGCTACATATGTCATACATGGTACATATGTCGTGCGTGCGCGCGTATGTGCATGCATGTGTGCGTGCGTGCCTGAGTGCGTGCGGGTGCCTGTATAGGTTTGATGCATCGATGTTTGTCTTACGAAAAAACACTGTATTAAGGAAAAATTTGCAGGTGGCTGCAAAAAAAGGTGAATATGTGACGCTCTTTTGTTGGAGCCCAGTTTGAAAAAGAGGGGTATCAATTAAGGCATGCCTCATTTATGTATAGCCACTTACGCTTTGCAGCTGATCAACTTCAGTTTGAACAAACCGTGTATAAAAACCAAACCAAACGCTGCAACACGTCACATATTCGGCATTTTTTTTTGTGTGAGCTCACTCACACAGAACGCAACGGCAATCCTTTCACATCTCATCTATCTCTGGTCATTGCCATCAACCTGGCACAGCCAAAGTTCCTACCTAAATAATAATCGCACCTTGCTAACATTTGTGAGACGTGGATTGCCACTGCAGTTCAGTTAGTGATGTGTAGGTATACATACGGTACTGGCTCCATTCGTCATTCCCCTTTTTGGCATTTCACCCAATAACGCACTGCTCCTATACAACGTGCTTGCGTGCGTACGTGCGTGCGTGCGTGCGTGCGTGCGTTCGTGCATGCGTGCGTGCGTGTGTGCGTGCGTGCGTCTTCATAGTGGTCCTTGTGCAAGATCCTGGGGTCCCTCCTGCCTGTCTCGCAACCATTCATTCAGTCATGCGACATATGTGAATGTGGGGTGTTCCAGTCCAGTTAGGTCCTATAATTGCCACTGCTCCTTTCTATGCACGCGAACACGAAAAAATGCCGAATATGTGACGTGTTGCAGCGTTTGGTTTGGTTTGTTCAAACTGGACAAGCACAAGCTGGAAAGTCTATGTGTGATGTTGCTCGTCGTCTTGTGATTTTTTTTCATGTCCATTAGCACAAGGCATGCTAACGATCGTGCGCCTGTGAAATGCGTATTTTCAACACGACGAACATAGCAGGCAGCCCACCAGCAATCCACTTGCCTTGTCTGCATTTTGTTGTACATTGTGCATACAACACGTAATGCCGCTATGTCCACTCCGTTCACTCCCCCACAGCGCGCCACTCCACTCCTACACTTCAACTGGACCCCCATGATGGCGTCTGAGCGACCGACAGGATGGAAAAAATGCACGTACGATTCCTGCTTTCGCCGTCGGGGTAAGTAAGACGCAAGTGGCGGCGGCAAGCGGTCGCATGGCGCCCACGACCCGGCTGGGCGTGGCACGACGAAGGAGCCACGGTCAAAGGAGCCACGGACGAAGGAGCCACGGACGATGGCGCCGCGCGATAAAGGAGCCACGCGACTATAGAGCCACACGACTTTAGAGCCACGCGACTATAGAGCCACGCGACTATGGAGCCATGTGGCGATGCAGACACACCGCGGTGTCCACGATCGCATATGATTACATGCACCTACATGCAGCAGTTTACAACACGTCACAGCGTACATCACAGCATGTGGGCGCGTCCTTGCTTGAATTGAGATTGAATTGAATTGACACATCATTTGTTCACTAACCCTCCTCTATAATGAATGTCCCCTGGTATGTAGTGGACTTTCTACTATATAATCTTTCTATTCACAACAATGATTAGTGCGCAGGGTGTTACATTTATCACATTGATTGTCACGTTTGGAATGCTGGCTGTAGCGGCCGGTTGGGGATGCCACAGTCCTCCCCTTCAACTTTAGACGTCGGCCTCGCTCGCACGCCTTCTTTCAGCCTCGCCTCTTGTGACGCTTGCTCGCTCGTTCGTGCCATTGCCCCGTCCAGCCGCAGCGCGCGGATCCGTCTCGGCCTCGAGGATGGCAGTGGCCAGCAGCAACGACTCCTCGCCGGTGTGTCTGCTGGTGGCCAGCTCGACCAATCCCGCGGACTGCCTCGATAGTTTGTGAAGCTTCTGGCTTCTTCCTGCTGGACTGTAGTGGCGGCTCGCTCGCCCTGCGCTCTGTGCTCTGCCGCCTTGCGGCGCGCTCTGCTCGACGAAGGTGCAGCAGCTGTCGATGTCGGCAGTGGCGTCCGTCGCCTATCTGCTTGTCGACGCTTCCCCTAGCTCGCTCGCGCGGTCGGAGAGCGTGCGTCGGCCGCCAGCTCGTCGGTGGCGTCGCAGTTGTCGCAGCTGATCAGCTCGTCGACGTCGTCGAGCGTGTCGTCTCAATTTGAACAAGTCGCTCGTCGAAATCGCGATCGGCGGCGGCAGCAAGAAGTCGAGGCCGAAGTACGTTTCTGTCGCCGACCGGATTTTCAGTAAAATCCATGAGGACCATGTGCTGCCGCTTGGTGAGTATTTGCGTGGCCTCGCTCAAAACTTTACGTTGACTGGCGACATACATCCCTGTGGCTCCTCAGTCGCGCGGCTCCTCAGTCGCGCGACTCCTTCGTCGCACGGCTCCTCAGTCGCATGGCTCCTTCATCACGTGGCTCTTTTGTCTGTGGCTCCTTCATCCGTGGCTCCTTCGTCGGTGGCTCCTTAGTCGTGTAATCCCGGCTGGGGTAAAAAAAAATGAAATTTTTTTTAAAGTTTTTTTTATTAGATGTGCTCAGAGACCGTTTTGGACGTCAAATCAATGTTGCAGAAGGTGTTTAAGCCTAGTAGAGAGTCAATAACAGCGAACTAAGGCATTAAAAGCCTTTTAAAGCGCATTTCAATCAACTTTTTACTACTGATTGGTTTTTTATTGAGTCAGACTACGACTATGACTATCCAGACTTGGTTTGACTGTCTCCAGAACACCTCCAATAGTGCTAATTATGGTTATTCAGCTCATTCAGGCTGCTACTAAGTAGGTAGGTATATAGGGTTTAAACGCACTTAAACCGTCGTTTTTGCCTATTTTTTAGCGCTTTTCGGACGATTTTGACAGTTTTTTTTTCAATTTAAAAAAAAATTCCAGTTTGTTTTAACTTTAAAAAACTTTAAAAAACTTTTTTTAAAAATTTTTTTATTTTGCCCAAGCCTGCCCATGACAAAGAGAGGCGGCGCCGCTGTTGGAGAGGGCGAGGGAGCAGCCAGTGAGGGGGGCAGGCAGGCAGGGATGGAGGGGGAGGCTGCCTCGCGGGACGACCAAAGCGGTGCAGAGTGCACAATGTGGCTGTTGTTGTAAAAACTGGGCGCCCGCTTGTGGCTGAACGAGTGTGCAGGCTTGTGACGTATGCGCCTAAAAGTGGGAAACAAAAGAGGCCGCGTTCTCCATGGGTCCGTTCATCAACTGCATCAACTAGGGTTCGTTTCATGTGTGGTCCATGCAGTTGCGAATCTAAGAATTTTGGCTAGAGGGCGCACGAATCAAGCCCGGCCTATCGGACCAGCCACTATTTCATTTTCACCTAGGTAGCAGTGACGTTTATTTTTGGAACCAGGATTTTATTTTGGGAAAGGGGGGTAACAAAACCTGGGTAACTCGCCATGGAACAGTGTTTGTGGAGTTGCACGCACAAAAATTGCGCCGCAGGCCAAATTTTAAAGTTTTGACACCATTTATAAGTTCCGAAAGTGATGCAAATTGTGTGAGGTTTTTAACCAAATTACCTAAGTGCGCCGCATTCGAAAATTTTGCCATTTCTGTCTCTCAAGGCGTTCTAGGAATGCCAGGATTTGATTCTTCCTTAAAATTGACTGTAATAAGGCCGCAGAGCTGCAAAAATTGGCCACAGCACACGGCCAGCCACATATACATCCATATCGCTGACTCTGCAACTCGTGTGCTCTTCCATTCGTCTGACGTGCGTCCATTCGTGTGGATACGGTGCAAATGTGTTCCATTAACGGTAAAGTCAAATTGCAGTTGTTGTTGTCCGCAGACGTACCTATGTAGCTGAAACAGGCGGCTAGAACTTGGGGGCGGGGAGGGAATGGGTCGCGGAAAAACAGCTGACGCTATAGTGAATCAGATGCTACTCTAACCGGTTGAGTTGCCGCCACAGTTGTTGGGTTTAGGCGCGAGGGCCCCGGCTACCCGAGAGTTTGGTTCTGTCTGACTAAGGTACTGAGACGAGATATTGGTGGTACGGTAGCAAGCCAAGCACACCAGCAAGCAAGAAAAGGAGCAAGAAAGCGATGGAACCGCGAGTGGAACTGGTCACTTTTAAAGGTTTATTCGTTGTGCAACAGCAAGGAGCTGGTGGCAGGGCGCGCTGACGAGCGGCGACGACGGCTGGCGACAGCTGGGGCTGCTGGTCTTGACCGCGCAGCTGCTGACGGCGGAGGAGGCAACGGGGTGAGGTATCAGCTCGGAAGCTGGCGGCCGGTGGGAGGCACACAGCTCTTCCCAAACCTGCCCGACCTCGCGCCCCTTCAACCTCGGCCGAGAGCGGCGGCGGCTACTCGCTCTCCCTCTCCCCAAAATTCCCCAAAATCGCCCGCCCTCGTGGCCCTCGATTCCCGCGCGCTCGCCCCCCTCTCTGCTCTCTCCCTGTGTTCGACCCTCGGCTTCTAATCCACACTCGTGTCGCGCCGCGCTACTGTGTAGTGGACGGACACCTCTCTCCTTTTCTCCCTTTTTCTCCAAAGCCAGGACGCGCCGAAGCCCGAAGGCACAACAGTCGCACGCGCCTGCTTCACAACGCACCACTCTGCACTCGCGCGACCCAAACTCTCAAAAAGGGGCGCGCTCTAAAGCCGAGAAAACGCACAGAGTGACCGACAGACGTATCGGTCACTGCACAGGCGCGCCCAAATACTAAAACGCGCCACAGAAAACCATCGTCACACAGACGGCTGACGCAATTCACCAGTTACTGTACAACACTGGTTCGACTTGCGCCATAAATACAAAAGGGGATAATAAAGACGAAGGGGGAATGGGGGCGGGGAAGGGGTAGGGACTTTACAGTCTCCCTCCCCAATTGTGGACTCCGTCCACAAAGCAGCAGACGACTGGGGAATGCCTTGGGAACGACGCACTTGCAAGGCCTTTAGCAAGTGTAGCAGTGGCCTAGCTGTCGTGTCTGCGCTTTTCCATCTCCCTTCTGACCTTGTACTTGGTCCTCCCCGACTGGACCAGGTTCTGCTCACCATGCTCCGGAGCCAACTCGAGGTTGCTCACCGACAAGCACAGCGCCAGTGGGATGCCTTTCCAGTCGACCACATCTGGCACCGATTTCACCCAGACTCTCTCGATCTCCCTGCAGTTCTTGTTGGTCTTGAGTCCGCACTGCGTCACAGACTGCCTCTGGTTCATGCGCAACCGGCCTTGCTCACCCTGCACATCGGGCGTCTTGAGCAAGTGACCAAGCTCAGGGACAAGCATCTGATCGCAGAAGCACGTCTCTGCACTTCGACAGCGAAGTGGGCCTCTCCGACCGGGCGATTGCCCTGGCCAAGGTCGGCGGCTTCGCCGGTGATCTTCAGCACTTGCATGCCATGGCTCTGGATCCTCGCAGTGTTGGACTCCTCGTCACCATAGTCGGCATCAGGCAGCAGCGAACTGCTCACCGTATCCGACAGTTCCACCGTCTCGGTGATCGCCAACGAACTGCTCGGCCCTCTGTCTATCACAGACAGTCGCGCTCCAACAGGTGCCTGCTCGGCGAGCTGTTGCTCTTCGGGCTGACAACGCACCTCTGCGTTCTTCAGACCGACCAGACAGGCGTTCGCCTTCCATCTGGAGTGCGCTTGAGCCTTCGAAAGTCTCTTCCGAGTGCTCTTTCTCCCAGCGAGATTCTGGTTCAGCTTGCTGTCGAGCCAAGAAGTCTGCTTGGCACACAGCATCTCGCTCTGGTGGTTCGACGGCCAGCTGTCAATCTTCTTGACGGGCGAGATGGACTGAGCAGATCTATCCAGCTTCGGCACTGCCTTGACTCGAGACACGCCACCACTCATGGTATTGTGCTCGTCTCGCAAGCGAGAGGGTTCCTGTCTGCTGCTCACTTGGCTGGATTTGACGCCGCCCCTACAACTAGGCAACGGAGCCTTGCTCATAGCCTTCATCGACACCGTCTTCGTCTCCGCGGTCTTCTCGACCCTGACAGCGACCTCCTTGCCCATGCCGTAGCTGCCCTGGTGACTACGACTCTTCTTCGTCCGGCTGACCTTCTCGCGCTCACCATCACTGCCCTGTGCACACTTCGAGCCACTGGCGTCGTCACTGCACACCTCAATACAGTAGACGGCCAGCCCGATCTCGCATTTGCGAGACTGCGCAGGCAATGTGGGCGCATCCTGCCGACTCGGCTCGACCTTGTAGGCCTTCTTGGCTTTGCGCACGGCTCGCTCATCCACAAGACCTTTCGGCCTCTGGAAGGGGGGAGGCGGCGGCAGCATCGCCGGTCGCCTGCTGCCCTGCACCTTTTCCGCGCCCCTCTTGCGCTGTTCGAGCCACCGCAGAGCCTCCTTCGCTCTCTCCTTGACATGTGGACCGATGCCCACTCTCCCTTTCTCTGTCGGCTTGTCAAGCTTTGTCTCCTGCTGCAGAAGTAAGGCTGGCTCATTCTGAGCGTCCTCAGAGCGCCCAGGCGTTGACAAGCGAGTGCATCTCTCCAGAGACATCCTGGCTCGGTGGGGCTGTTGTTCACTGCCCAGCCGGCCTCGCTTCATCATGCCTCGGCCTCTGCCCTGACTTCTGCCTTGCACTGGCTCGTTCCAGCGACGTCCGCTATCCCGAATGCACCTTGCTGGCGTGCCGCCACTGCACCATGCATGCTGCGAAAAGCTGACGCCATTGCCAGAGCATTGACTCTGCAATGACTGCTTCTGCGTGAGCGTCGGTCCGCTCATCTCACCACAGAAGACTGCCAGTCCGCTCTCGCCGAGGCAAGAAGGCACAGACGAAGTGGGCACCTCCTGTCGAGCCAGCTCGACTGTCGAAAGCAGCGTGTCGCACTGGGTCTCTCCCACGACATCAGCCCACTTGCGTCGACGACCTTGCTTCTTGCGCTTCTTCCTCCATTGGCACGTGACGCACTGCAGCTGCAGCAGCTTCGGCTGCCTCTCCTCCACCGGCTGCGCATCACTCACTTTGGACTCGACCCGACTTCGAGAAACTGCTCGGCGCGAAGGCGGAGACTTAAGTTCTGTATCTCCATCGGAGCCGACCAACTCAATGGGCGCCTCACCCTTGAGGTGTGCCCTTTCCTTCTTCAGTTCCAGACATCCACTGCAGCGCTGCTGCGATCTGTGCTCCCTGTTCCTGCAGACGATGACTTCACCGACCATCAGAGGCGTGCTCTGCTTGTCTGCCAAGCTCTGCACCTCGCTATAGTCAGTGAGTGCCGTCAGCGTGGCCGCTCGCAGTTGGTGCTCACCTGGC
>JASAMY010000775.1:0-75583 GCA_030248085.1 Paralinhomoeus sp. GSCO2_6
CCAAGAATAAAACTGTACATATACAAAGACCAGTAAATTCACCATTTTCACTGCCATAGTGTGCAGCGCAAAAACGTTTAACGTCTTCGTCATCCCCATCCTTGAATTTTTCAACCGACTTTGTAGCTCCTCTGGAGTTATTAATCAATTTTTGAAATCCAAAAACACTGCTTGGCACCAGCCATTCCGGTAGGCCTGATTCTAGAGATGAACACAGCCTCTGTGTTTGATTACTGTATACATGTCATGCAAGTATGTACGTACATACATACATACATACATACATACATGCATAGGTACATACATACATACATAATTACATACATACATACGTACATACATACATACATACATACATACATACATACAGGGTGCGGCAGGGTTACCCCGCCAACTTTAAAAATTAATAACTCATGCTAGAAAGCAAATTTTTTTATGCGGCTTGTTGCATTCGAACGACAAATCGATGGCAATTTGCATGTCGAAAATCTCCTGCGAAATCGATCAATCGAACTGTTCAATATGACCGAAAGCCACAGTTCAGTGCAACCAGTCGAGTCGACTTCTGAAAAGTGTAAAAGCCGCTTTGACTCTTTCCTCGGTGGACTGAGTGCACACAGAGCGCACGTCGCCGACAGGCGGCCTACTCTTTTCCTTTGAGCACAGTGCCTCGCTCCAGCAGTCTTTTGTGGCAACCTTTGATCAAGTCTTTCCCAGGCTTCCTGTGGATGTCGCGAAGTTCCGTCCGAAACTTTCGCAGTTGCCGGTTTGAGAGACGCTTCGATTTATGTCATACCAAATTGCCAGTTTAGCAAGCTACTTTGAAAAAAAAACCTTTCATTTTTTATTCTGTCTTTTGACTTTCGAATTGGATTGCTACCAAAAGTGACAAAAGTTGCTTAAAAATTAAGCTGTACAGTAATACAATCTTCTTTTATGAATCTCACTCATTGTAATCCTAAAAATAATCTCATAAACATTGCCATCAATTTGTCGTTCGAATGCAACAAGCTGCATAAAAAAATTCGCTTTCTAGCATGAGTTATTAATTTTTAAAGTTGGCGGGTAACCCTGCCGCACCCTGTACATTACATACATACATACATACATACATACATACATACATACATACATACATACATACATAACACAACATACATACATACATACATACATACATACATACATACATACATACATACATACATACATACATACATACATACATACATACATACATACATACATACATACATACATACATACATACATACATACATACATACATACATACATACATACATACATACATACATACATACATACATACATACATACATACATACATACATACATAATTAGCCCTATAATTAGCCCCCCCCTCTATAATGATACACCCTCCCATGACCACTTTGAGTTAATAAGCCCCCCCCCCCCCCTATAAGTACGCCCCCTCCCCTAAATGAACCATTGTCGAAAAGGCACATGTTTCTATGTCTGGGTGTATGTATGGTCGCGTATGTGTATGTATGTACACGTGAGACTGTGTGAGAGTGTGTTAGAGTGTACCAACGTGTGTGCACAGCGCCTTTTTTCACCGCGCGTCAGCGCGGCGAGTTTATATACAGACGGAAAAATTCGTAATGGTCTGTCCGTTTATCCATTCGTCTCTCCGTTACCAACCGGTTCTCCTTTATGGCTTGACAGATCGGGCCAAATTTTTTTTTGAGCATTCTTAGGACCAATTTGGAAATACGCCTTTTTTTAGATTTATTCTAAAAAATCATAAAAAAATTTCAAAAAAAAACATTTCATATTTCTGTGTCCTTGAGCAAAATTTCTGTCAAAACACATGCTTAAGGATAGGGCCCAATCTGTGAGGAAAATGTGTGTGTCCGGGAGCAAAATTTCTACGTCAAATTTGGGAAAACGCATTGTTAATGATAGGACTAGGACATGTCCCAATCTGGGACGAAATTTCTGGGTCTGGGAGCAACATTTCTGGGTCAATTTTGAAAGTTTCTGCCATGTTATTTTCCGCAAATTGCGGAGCAAAATTTCTGTGTCCTCCAGCAAAATTTCTGTGAAAACACACGCTTAAGGACAGGGCCCAATCCGTGAGAAAAATTTCTGTGTCTGGGAGCAAAATTTCTGTGAAAACACATGCTGAAGGATAGAGCCCAATCTGTGAGGAAAATTTCTGTGTCTGGGAGCAAAATTTCTGGGTAAATCTGGCAAAACGCAATGTTAAGGATAGGACTCGGACGTGTCCAATCAAGGAGGAAAATTTCTGGGTCTTTCCGCAATTTTTGGAAAATAACGCGGCTGAAAGTCTGCGTTATTTTCCACCGCGTACTTGCGAACTGCAAACGCACTAGTGCGTTCGCCAGTACGCGCGTCGGTCCAGCCAGCCAGCCAGCCACTCTCCTCTGCTACGGCTACCTACCCCGCTACCCAGGCACTGTGCCTAAAGGCAGCGTTGACTTTTTTGGCCATCTATTAGGGCGGGGAGGGCGCAGCGTGGATGCCTTTAGGGCGCATCAGTGCATTCCTGTGTACGGACTTGGAGGTCCTCCCTCCTGCCTCCTCCATCGGCAATTGCAATGCAGATTTTTGGACTAAAAAAGCAAGGTGACGTAGCATTCTGCAATCAACAACATCGCATTTTTCAATGCAACAAAGGAGACAATAACGGGGCGTCGCGTCGTATCATTGAAGCTTGTGCGGCGATTTTACCGATTCCAAAGGAATCGGCACCACTAAAGAAATCCAGGAAGCCAAACACCGTCCAATCCCTGCCGAAGCACTGAAGTTTCAAATGAAAGGCAACAAATTCAAATCAAGTGCTTTTTGAAACGAGCTTGTTCCCTTAAAAATCGCCTCCACGCGCCTTTTTGCCCACACATCTTCCCACTCATCGACACTTCCAGTTTACCTATAAGCCCCCCCCTATAATTAGCCCCCCCCTATAATTATACACCCTCCTAGAGCTCGAACGAAAAAATAGCCCCATGGGGCTAATTATAGGGTTTACGGTACATACATACACACATAAAGTATGTGTGCAGGTCAATTCAAGCACTTGATTGAACCATACTTGTTGTGCTTTCATCAGGAACTGTGCCTGTTAGATATGGATAAGCACGTCGTTTATTGCTTAGGGCCACAGCAGACTCTGGTATTAGAGTGCCATCGACAACTGGACCTAAATTGAAATGTTGTGTGTTCTCTGCGCAGTCTGCCCGCATAATGGAAAGATTGTGATCCTATACACTACATGTACAATGTACATAGGGTATGCATCGGTGATGCCTGCTACACCTACTGTATGATGCGTGATGCGTACATGACTAAACCGATCACTAAAAGTACACTAATTAAAAGGGGTACTAAACTCACTGTTAAATGGAGAGAGTGGAATTATTGGAGCAGTACTCAAGTTTCCACTTGCTTCAATGAGTACCTGATATGGCAGCTTTCTGAGACAATCAATGACATCCAATCGGCCCTGAGTGTTCAATGTTTTCCACTGCTCTTTCGTTGCGCATTTCAGATTTGTAGCAACCACCATGCTGATGTTTTGCATGTTTCTTGCTGAACAGTAGACAGGTGCATCATTGAGTGTTTTGCCCTTTACAAGCCCTGTCCCCCCAGAAGCTGTGCCCCCTGATCGGTGTTCTCACAGACATGATGGGAATTGTTAGTGGAGGTTTGTACATGCACACAGCCAACCTAACGTTTCATCCACACGGCCAGTGACTGCGGCCAATCCACTCAATGGCATCACTTGGACAAACAGCCCAGCAGTGCTCGGAAGCATAGAGAGCAGATCTGTAGCTAAGGCTCCAGAACTGTGACCAGCAACAGTCACTCTGCGGGGATCACCACCAAAATTCACTATCTCTCTTTGCACCCACTGAAGTCCATGCACAATATCTAAAGGTTCAACTATACTCAGTAGATTAATGTTTTTTTTAATTAGTAATTCTTGATTATCTTGCCAGTTATTCAAACTCTATCAATGGATTTGATACAATGTATGGCACATGATACAATGTATCAGGGTGTACGCGTCAGCGTACAACCCTAATATGTGACGACTTCTCAATGCGGCTTTTTGAATTTTCGATCGCCTATACCTTTTGATTGCCTGAACGGATTTTGGCGCGTTATGGCGCAAATGAACCGCCTTCTTCTGGGGCATCGAACGCGCCATAACGCGTTTCTTTGCTTTACTGTAAGGGGTCAATAGTTCCAAAAATGTTCCAATTTTGCGGCTTTTTTTTTTCATGTTCTCCGCCAGGTTTTTGGAGCGCCGCTCGCGAACGCCAGGGCCTATCTCGATGAAACTTGGTATGTGTAGCCGGCTAGTGATGGCAATGTTGCATGCCAAAGGATTTGTGCGCACTGCGTTCCGATCTCGAGATATTGCCGATTTTATCCGATTATCGATTGATTTTCTTGGAAATGGGCCACAAATTTTGTGCCCTATAGGCGCTTTAACGGTACATCGCAGCGCTTCGCTGTAAAGGAGAAAGTTGGTCGCCATGACATGACTTGTGTTACTTTCAACAATTGGACCAAATTGGACGCACCAAAATACCTCCCCCCATTATATCGATAACGGAAATTGGCGATATGTCGGTGTGGTTAGGCCGAATGGCCTAAACATCAATAATAAAGTTGATCGCACTTCGATGTAGAACATTTCATTCCTTGAAGTTAACACGATCCGACGCACCAAAATATTTTCACTTCAGGGATAATCGATAAATATCGATATGGGTAGGTCGGATCACTTTGGCCAAAACACAAAAGTTGACCGCCTGCACGTGCAGATCATTTTGATTCTTTACACCACTATGCTCAGACGAACCAATATGGCACTACAGATGTGCACGCACGCACGCACACCAACAAATAGGCTGCTTCGCAAGAAACTTGATGTGGGTAGGTCCGATCACTTTGGCAAAAACACAAAAGTTGACCGCCTAGTCATGGTGATCACTTCCATACTTTACATCACTATGCTCTGACACAGCAATATAGCACAACTGCATGTGCATGCACGCATGTATGTCTGCTAGGCTGTTGGTACTTTGCTTTACTTCAATTTTGCCTTGTCCGATTCAGTCACAGGTACATTGTGTGTGAACCTATGTCAGTGAACGTCTGTGTGCATATGTGCGTGCGTGCAAGCGTGCGTGCGTGCATGCGTGCGTGCGTGCGTGCAAGCGTGCGTGCGTGCGAGCATGCGAGCGTGCGTTTGTGTGTGCGCCATGCGTGCATGCGAGCGTGCGTTGAATTACAGAAATCCCTTCATCTTTCGAAAAAACACTAGTAGGAAAAATTTGCAGGGGGCTGCAAAAAAGGAGAATATGTGACACTCTATTGTTGAAGTCCAGTTTGAAAACAAGTGGTATTAAGGCATATACCCACTGATTTCTAGCCACTTTCGCATTGCAGCTGATCAACTCCACTTTGAACAAACCATGTATAAAATCCGAACCAAGCACAGCAACAAGTCACATATTCAGCGATTTTTGTGCGAGCCATCTCACTCAGCCAAGCCAAAACGACGCAAACGTCCATCAACTCATATCTCATCTCGCTCAGACGTTGTCATTGCCCATGTCCATGGACCTGAAACAGCTAAAGTTCCTGCCGAATCAATCGGTCCCCTGCTAAAACTTTTGCAATGTTGGTTGTTGATGATGTACAGTTGCTGATGTCGATGTGTAGGCAAGAGGCACATATACGTACTACAA
Organism: Paralinhomoeus sp. GSCO2_6; assembly: GCA_030248085.1. Lineage (NCBI taxonomy): Eukaryota > Metazoa > Nematoda > Chromadorea > Monhysterida > Linhomoeidae > Paralinhomoeus > Paralinhomoeus sp. GSCO2_6. The sequence continues at coordinate 5,769 of JASAMY010000775.1, forward strand.
TCCTGCTCCATTCCCTTCCAGCATTCCACCCAAGGATGAACTGTTCGTATAACATTTGTGTAGTGACCCTAATGCTTGCATGAGTGCTGCGTGCGTGCGTGCGTGCGTGCGTGCGTGCGTGCGTGCGTGCGTGCGTGCGTGCGTGCGTGCGTGCGTGCGTGCGTGCGTGTGTCTGTGCACGTGTACATGCGTGTGTGCGTGCATGCATGCGTACATGCGTGTGCATGGGTTTCCATAGGGCGTGTGCAAATTTCTCGCACTCAATCTATATAAATGTTAGTCAGTTCCAGTTGCCGCAATTTTTGCTGCACATTTCCTTCCATTGCAAGCGAACACAAAAATCGCCGAATATGGTTCGGATTTTATACATGGTTTGTTCAAAGTGGAGTTGATCAGCTGCAATGCGAAAGTGGCTAGAAATCAGTGGGTATATGCCTTAATACCACTTCTTTTCAAACTGGACTTCAACAATAGAGTGTCACATATTCTCCTTTTTTTGCAGCCCCCTGCAAATTTTTCCTTAATGGCACATTGTACGTACCTCTAACTCCGAAGTTTGCAGGAATGTTTTGATCACCAGCATAGAAAAATCCTAGTATGTCAATTCTGTACTGAAAATCAACGACAACGATTCCTTCAGAAGCAAAAAGGTCTATGAACGATGCATCTCCAAACGTCTTTGTGCTTCCACCAATCCAACCACCTCCATAAATGTAGTAGAGCACCGGGCATCCACCACTGATGAGGCAACGCTTCGTAACAAATACGTTTGCGTATAGGCAGTCCTCGCTCATATTCTAAATTTATATCGTATTACCTACATAGGTATATTATTTAGCCAAAATTTGTCCATGAAGGTCACCGTTGGAGCAATTATTAGAAATTCTTGGGGGCATACAGCAGGCCACGAAGTGGTTTCAATGGTTCCGGTCCAAGGAGCCTTCTCAACTGGACTGGCAAACCTCAGCTGGCCGATGGGAGGTTCTGCATAAGGCACACTGAGGAATTCAATGCCATCTGGAGCGCGTTTCGTGCAGAGAGGCTTTCCCCTGATTTTGCCACCGGACAATTGTACTGTCAGCGCTTCTGCGACGTCTTCGCAGTTCTCATTGCGCTCTGGTGTTCCGGACGTACATACTTGAATTAGCACGACCAGCATTACTTGAAGAAGCATGGCTGTCTTCTTCTGTGAACTATTCTCGGCTTCGATCTTTGTTAAACGTATAACTGCGCGGGAAAAAGGCAGAACTAGCCTGCGCTTAGTGTACGTATAGGCACAGAGTCTACTACATTAGGCCAGGAAGAGCACATGTTGTTTAAGTACATGTTGCATGCATGGTCACAGAGCCCGGGTATTAGCTGGCAAAAGATAGCGTGTGCAAAAGGTTTGCTGACTAATCACAGATGATGTCAAGGATCTTGGTGACTACGAGCTATGACGAATCTATGATGAATCAGAGTCGTGAAAATTCAGTTAGAGGCAGCGTTTAGGGCGGATTAGAAGCTGTAGCATAATTTTCCGTGAAACATCCTAACAGTGGTCGCGAACATGACTGAGCACTTGTTTTCAGCTGCCCGGTGGTGTTGAACTGATTGCGATTGAGCTGAATTCTCAGCCGCCGAGCTGTTCTGAAACAGGTATGGTTATTCGCTTGTCCGTTTAAGTTACAAATCTCGAATCAAGCTGTCTCAGCGTTGTTACTGTGTGGGCGCTTCAGAAGCAAGCGAAGGATAAACCACAACTTTAGGGCACCATCAAAGGCTTGGCAATGAGCGAGGTGTTGTTTCATCTGGCGGGAGGTGTTGGACAGTTCCAGGTGAAAAGTCCCGGTGGTGATAGACGTGATTTAATTCCGGCTTGCCTCAACGAACCGGTGCGGTCCTTGCTGGCTTTGTCTTTGATGCAAAATCCAATTCCGATTTCAGTTCGGCAACGATTGTTTTCTCGAGGCGCACAATCAGATGCGACATGAGCTGAAGGAGGGCAAGGTCTATAATATCAACCTACCTAAAGGTCGCCAACATGCACAAATTGGTGGGTGTCGCGCACGTGTGTTGCTCTTGTTATTGCGTGCATTCTACCTTACCCATTGGATTCTCTCCAAAAATGCAAAGAGAGCGGGTTTAGCAATGGAACAGCCAATTGGCAGCAAACGCGGAGGCGCGACTGGCGAACTGCGCCGCATTCGATCACAAGCAACAATCTGGAGAGAACTTCGTCGCGGTGGATCGCCCTCACCTCAACGACGCGAAGATCATAAGGGTGTTGTGTCAATTCTCAATGCAAATTTAGATTGCCTTTGGCGCCAATTATGAGCTCGGCTGCGCCTACAAGTGTGGAGTCGCGCTATGCAAATATGGACCATGCAAGGTACAGTTTCCCTTTGGAAACTGTCATGTACATACCTGCTGCCAGCTGGCTGCACAATTTCAAACACATGGATTATGTTGTGCTTGTGCGGTCAGTTGACACGTGACGCAGCAGGGCACACTGGTAGAAGCGGAAACGCTCAACCAGCTGGGCCAGGTGCCTCCCTTCGCGAGTGGGTGAAAGCCCCAACCGCTTTTTTTGAAACATACCGTACGTTTAGCCCTTTCAGCTGCTCAACATGATTGAGTTGAACTCAGATAGGATAGGACCACAAAGTTTTAGCAATTGCACTGGTGACCTCTTTCCAACAATTTCGTTGGCTTTCAGGGTGACAAGCTGGGAAAAGAGCTCTTTTCAGTATGGCAAGCCTGGCTCACTGTGTGAAAGGGGAAAGACTGAACAGGACACCAACTTCTGCCTCAAACCATCGAAGAGACCCCGATGCTGAAGATCGAATGTATTAGGAGACTGCACAAATCTACTACTGCAAGCAGTCTATTGAGAATACTGATAGGGAACAGAACATCAAGTTAAATCGACACAACCCACTGCATGTAAGGCTAGGGCGTTCTTCCGTCGGCTGTCATTTTGTCAATGTGTACCTATGGAGAGATTAAGCCTTGAAAGAAATTGAAACAGAAATAGTGAGCAAGAACGGTCTTCAGGTTGGAGACTTCACCGCATGTCCGTCCGTAACGTGTTTGCCACCCGCCACAGTGCCCTTGTTGCAGGGCAAAAAATAAATAAAACGAAACAAACCACAGTGTATACTGTACCGATGTTCCCTTCGGTGACATTCAACACACATTTCAGACCCATCATGACGGTGCACTATATATGTGGTATACCTATATTTATAAATTTTTTGTCACGTTTTAACCAATTTGACGAGAGTTCGGCATGTGTACGTTGCATTGTTCTGCACTGCAAGCGCAATCATCGCTTCGAAAGTAACACCGTTGTCTCGTTAGGTTGCGTCGCCCGTCTTCGTTCTCTATTGCTGACTTGAGCTGCGCCAATGAGCACGGCTGCAATTAGAATCAGGACTATGGAGAGTGGTGCCAGCAATGGTTTTCCCTGCGACTGACTGGGATACCGCGCATGCTCTGAGACTTCAGCGTAATCGAATTCTCCTGCTCTTGACAGCTTCTCTTGTTTTAGTAAAGCCATGCGATCAAATGGCAAGGCATTTGCGACAGGCGCATCGAAAATTGAGTAAATTTTCCCATCTTCTTCAGGCACATCCTTAGTCCAAAATTGAATAGTGTCTAAGGGACGTGTTTTCGACGCTTGACGCAAAGTAACGAAAACGGTGGATAAGATTTGTGCTCGTTTACAAAGCAAAAGTTTTATACCGAACCGTTTTGCTAATGCGTGAATTCGAAAAGGCAATATACCATAAGATGTTTCACTGACAAAGTGTGTCAAAAACACGCCCCTTTTTCGTAGTAGTCAATGTTGTGTGGTGTGGAAAACCCTGCCTCTCCCTTGGATGAGTTTCCATAAACGATGACGAATGCGTTGTTTCCATCTGGGTATTGCAAAGGCCTCCATGTCTAAACATTGTCCCTGTTTGATGCAGACTCTCAACTTACAGTCACACCTCGCCATATCTTTCAGTTTCTTCACAGTTTGGATTGCTAGTGCGTATGAAGTTGGCTAAGTATCGCCCGAAAAGCCAGGCAGCGGTTTTGTCAGCAGTGCTCGCTTTGGTTGGCACACCTGCAGTTCCATTCCACGCAAATCCAATGTCTGAAAAAATGTTTAGTAATTTCGAATGTTTTGTAGTAGTTATTCTGTCAAAAGAAGCCATTTCGTGCGTGCGTGCGTGCGTGCGTGCGTGCGTGCGTGCGTGCGTGCGTGCAAACCTACCGAGACCAAACGTCAGATACAGATCTGCAGCGTGGGCTGTATAACCGTCCTGTTCGAATGAGTAGCGCCAAACGTTTCCAGGATTTTCTGGATTTAAAAGCTGATTCATTTGCGAGTTTCCTCAAATGCTGGAACAATGTAGATGGCGTCGGTTAGCAAGTGATCTTCTCGATTTAAGCCTGAACCAGAATCATCTTGGCTACTACTCCTTTGTTGCATAAAGCTATGCAACTTCCAAAACTGAGATTTACACCTACATATACCTCCGTTTTCATAGTGTTGGCTACAGAGTCGAGAGATTCGGCCAGGGTGTCTATATTGGTCATTGGAGCGAACTAATACAGGACACAAGAGTTGCACGACTTGCTTCATCAATTTCGGTTTGCCAGTGGATTTTTCGCCTTCGGGCGCCATTTCGTCTGGCACTGTACCCGTCAGAAACGGGTAGGGTCGACGATTCAACGCTAGTTTTACAGGCTCGTCCGGAATTAAGACACCGTCATTGACTGGACCTGCATTAGCAGTTTTTCTTTAATTACAATTTCTCGAAATTTTTAATTTGAACAAGCAAGACGTGCCTTCGAACGGCGTTCCGGAGTGCGAGTGGAAGCCTTTGGCACTGTAATTGGAGGCTTTTTGAGCCAGTTCAAAGGAGGGGAATGTCCTGAGACACTCCAAGACGGAGAGTTTCCACTTGGTTCCAAGATTGTTCCAATCAGCGAGACTAGTGCAGCCCATTTCGATTGCGAAATCTCTGCTGGCGCGAGCCAGCGTCTTTGCTGCAAGAAACCCGAATTTAAACGTCGATAATGTAAAAAATTGCTCATGAGGTAAAGACAATTTAGACAACCATAATATGCAAAAGACACACAACTAAGGAAAAGCAAAAGTATGTTCGTACGATCCGCGGGTGGCACCGAAGCGAGGCCGCTGACTGTCAGCAATTGATGCATGAGGCCTTCAGTTGCAGGGATCAGCGACAGTATGTCGGCGCCGTCTCCACCCGAACTGTGACCCATCACAGTCACCTTGTTGGCATCGCCACCGAAATGATGAATTTCTTTCTGGATCCATTTCAGGCCTTCAATCGCGTCTGCAACACAACGGATGCATAGTATCCAAACATCGAACACTGCATGTCGCACCCCAAATGGCAAAGTTAGAGTCTACGTTGGAGTCGCCAGTGTAGAAAAAGGCAAAGACGTCCAGTCGGTAGTGGAAGTTGACGGCTACGATACCCTAAATTTAGATGTGCATTTTAAAAAACAAAATCCAACCAACCATCACGTTGACGTGACACGTTTAACGTCACGTTTCTATAAACGCCAGAACTTTTGAAGCGCAGGGGGATTTGTTTTGTTTTTTTTTGCAGAATTTTAGAAGTGTGAAACAATGTTGTACCTGTGAAGCAAACGCGTCCACAAAAGAGGCGTCTCCCAATTGCTGAGCTCCGCCTCCCACCCATCCTCCCCCATAGACGTAAAAGAGGACGGGACACTTCCCACTACTTTGCACGCATCGTTCAGTCGTGAAGACGTTCGCGTAGAGGCAGTCCTCGCTCGGCGCTTTCGCCTGGAATGGTTTAGATGCCGCAAAATTGTTCTAATGAATCATTCAGGTGCGCTCTTTGTCACGCTGAATAAACATACGCCCGGCGCTGGCTGACTGTCCTGGTACTGCTGGCACTCGTTGGGCCAGCGAGTGGCGTCGTGCACGCCCGACCAGGGCCGCTTGGGCCGCGTCCTCGCGAACCGCAGCCTCCCCACCGGCGGCTCCGCGTACGGCACGCCCAGGAAGGTGAGGCCGTCGACTGTCGCATTCGTCCTCAGCCGACGGCCCCTCACCAACCCTGAGTCCAGCTTGACCAGGCGAAATGGCTGCGCGCCTTCATTCTTCGCGTCTCCATCCGCTAATGGGCCACTTAGCCAGCAGACGAGCAGCAGAAGCGGACACAAGCGAGCGGAGCAAGCACGCTCTTTCGGCCACATCGCTAGACTGAAGCGTTTCCACTCTCTCTCTCTCTCTCTCTCTCCCACTTCGGCTCAATTGGACCCTATGTGGTGTTGTTCTTGGCGAGTATTCACACGCAGAATTCCTTGCGCCGAGTATTCACGTACGAGTATGGATGCATGCTGTGTGCAAGGGCCGCTTATCATGCGCGCCCTGGCCAACTTGGTACAGTGCGCGTGCGAGCAGCCAGCGCACGTTTGCACGGCGTATTAGCTAGTGTGGAAGTCATGATGTCAACGCTCAGCGAGCAGCGTATGAATTCACGGCAGGCTTCTGATTGTAAAAGTATACCAAGAATACTCTCCAATAGTGCCCCAGGTAAATTGCCAATTTTGACTTTGTGTGGGTGGGGAAGGGGCGGGGGACCGATGTACCTACTCCATACACCAGTAGATGCCCTATGGGGAACTATTGGTGGTTTACGGTACATCATAGGTTGTGCATGTACGTATGTATAGCAAGGGTTGCGCTGAAATGAGCTTGTTGCAATTTCGTTCTAGGCAGCAGAGATGAATTAGCCTCTATTTCAAAGCGGCCGCGCAACTAAAACATACATCATTGATGCATGCACTCAGGACTGAGCCTACCATAACCAGTTTTCTGCTGCGTGTGTGTGTGATGCGCGCGTATTGTGGCTCCATGAGAGTACTGTGAAGACAACATGATACCTACGCGTGTGTTGGACGCTGTCTGCACGCACGCGCAAATTGGTCGCAACGCAGCAGCGTTTGTTTGTGAGTAGGTACGCAGTCTCCGCGTGCACCGTTTAAAATGGGTGGCTGTTGTGGCAGTTACGCTATGCAACGCCGCCCTTGCCGTTGTCTTGTGAACTCGACTCGCGCGAGAATCGGTTCTCTCTTTTGCCTTGAACAGCGCAACCGCATCTGCGTGTTCTTGTGTGTTTCTTTTTCAATCTTCCGCTCCATCGTGTTGTGCTAGCCCGCAATTGCACATCTGTCCAGCCGGCTTTTGTTGCGTCTGTCATCATCCGTCATCAGACGATCGCGACCGTTCAACCGAGTTGTTGGCGTCTTCGTTCGAAAATTGAGCGCGTCACGTGCCCTCCCCCAGAGATCCCGAGATAATCACAGGAAGTCCCGACCTACCAGACCAGTGTTTCCTGTGTCGCGGTCTTCGCAACCGACTGACAGCTGCCTCGCATTTTCCGAGCCAAATTACTCGGCTGACGCCAAGGCCGGCCGAGCGTCTGCGGCAACAAGCCGTTAGGCCGACCGTAAACGGCCAAATGAAACTCGCCGGCAGAGCAGAGAGCGTGTCGTCTTTGGTTGGAGCTGCGTTTTAGAGTTCCGATTTTTCACGCCCGAGGGCGGGGGCAACTCGCAATCGTGACACCATCGTCCTAGCACCATTAGTCGCGGCTTTATTTACTCTTGAGTTAGAACGCTCTCGAACTGTTGTCGGCGTAGGAAGTTTCTCGATGACGCGGTCGCTCTCAATTTGGCGACATTCGGTGCTCGCTGAAGCGTCCGATGAGCTGCCGCAGTTGATTATTTCAGGGTGCATTGCCCATTTCATTCCGACAGCTATGTGCGGCAGTGGCCGCTAATCGATATGGGGGTGGGGGGGGGGGGAGGTTGCCCCCCCCGGATTCAAATAGACATGGCGCGAAAAAAATTTAATGTAGCGACTACCTTAATCGCACGGCGATAGTTTCGCCGTACCCGGCGGAAATTATGACTTGGGGCGAGCGAAGCGAGACGACCAGAGCACGTGCAACTTTGTCCTTTGCCCCAATCTCTCGTTTTCTTCGACCGCGAACGTGTGCGTTAGGACTAGGAGACTCTGGCAAAAGTGACGGAATGTGGAGTGAGTTAGAGTGTCAGGCTGTTTACGCTTCAACTATGCGTCATTGATTCCCTCATGCGAGTTGTCAGTCACGGCGAACGGCAATCCTGCAAGCACGTGATGTTTGTTGCGGGCGCATGTGCTTTGCCTTGAGGCAATTTCATACCTAAATCCCTAGGGCCAGCCCGTATGGCCGATTGAATGAATTAAAGTGCACGCTCATATAAAATCCCATTGCCTTTCTGCAAATGATGCACTTCCATATCTACTAGTCCTGTGCATTTAGCCGTACTGTGCTGCACATACAGTACGTACCGTAGACCACTGTCTATTGCAAAATCATCATTTTCATACATACAGTGTGTGTGTATACCCCAGTTATCTCTGTCATGTACAGCCTGTATACCTCCTTATCGCACCGCTTTTACGGTTTTAAAATTCTCGATTTTTACAGTACCAAAAATTACCGTTCTTCGTCAAAGTTTACGACTCTATAGGTGCAGATGTAGATCATGTCACACTGCACATGAGCCAAGAGGACGACTGCACACTGCACACCGCAAACTGCGTGCAGGCACACAGCACACACTGAAGATTGCGCAGCACACTGCGCACTGCTCAGCACTGCCCTTGAGTATCCCACTTGCATAGAACAGCGCGACTTTCGGTGACGATACATTCGATGCAAGACACCATGTATGTGTCAATCGCACACCACAAAAGAAAATGGCGACGAGTTGCGGCCTTTTGCGACAATCATGCAGTCGTGGTCGTGTCGAATACTTGTGTCTTTTCATAATGAGGCTGTTTCTCCACACTGGCCTGATATTTTCTCGGTTTGACTTGTACTTGAGCTAGCGCTGCGTCTGCTCGTCGAGGGGCAGAACGAAGCCATTCAAGGGCGCTGGAGTTGTCCCCGCGCTTCCGCCCATTATGTGCCCTGAGTTTGGCCGGTCCAACGCGCTGCTACTGCTGCGACAGGGAAGTGGGCAGGGGGCAATCTAGCGGGTCTCGGTCATGGGCCAGAACGGCCGAGGGCGACCGTATCTCGTATGTATCTCGTTAACGGCCAGACCCCCAGAGAGGCGCTCCTTCGCCTCGGCCAGCCCTGCTTCCGTTCCCCGGGACCAGATTAGTCCGTGAGAGAAGAAGCCTTTTTTCGGACCCGGCCGCGCTGCTGACTCTATTCAATTTCAAGAGTGGCGTGGCTCACCTTTGGACTAGGCTCGTCGGTAGTGGCGGCGAGACCGCCAGAAAAAGATTCCGACTGTGGGGGGGGGGGGGGTTGTTTACCCAAGCAGAACAGCCGATGGCGGATTCCGATAAATGTCGCGAGTACATACAGTAGTCGAGCCTTTTGCGTCCGAGTCAGTCCGGTTTTTCCTCGGGCTGTACGCTACAGCGCGTCTCGTGCCTACCAACCGGAGTGGAGGTCCTCGGCTTTCAGTCGAAATTGCTGAGCAAATATAGCAAATGAGCCTCTCGCGGTTGGCCAGAGTCGTGTGAGCCTCTTGTTTTACATACGTACCGGTACATGACGCTGCTACTCTGCGCGATTGCTCGCGGTAGACATTGTTTACGGCCCACCACAACCCATACGTAACTCGTTCATGCCCTATACCTCGCGCCCTAATACGTCTGCAGGAGTCCCGAACTCGTTGAGTCATCATCACCTCCAGCACCACCATCGTCATGGTCGTGTTGAACGAGTCCTTGCTGCTGGAGAACACGATTTGCGTCGTCGATCGCGTCTCCATGCAAATCATTGGCGACAACCACAGCTGCTGGGACTGCGACAGGCCGAGGGCGACCTACTTTACACCGGGCACCGTCAACTACTTTCTGCTAGTCTTCGTCCTGCCCGTCCAGTTCACCCTGGGCGTGACCGGCAACTGCCTCAACCTGGGCTGACGCGCGCTCTACCACGACGAACAGGCTTCTTGATCGCTTTGCTTAACAAAAAGTGTAGGCATACAACGCTCACGTTTTTTTTGTTGCGAGATCGGACTCGCCAGAGCTCAAACAGGACACTCTACCGTGCTCAAACAGCAAACAGAAAGTAGACGCGCGTCGCAGCTCGTGTTGCTTCATCGCAAGATGCGAAGTCGGACCAACTGGCTGTTCGCAACCATGGCCTTTGCCGGTTCGTTCAATACATTACATTGTATAATATAATACATATTATTTGTATAATACAGTACATCACTGCACGCACGCACGCACGCACTCGGTGTCAGTAGTGACGCACGAACGTGCACACGTCAAACAGTGCTCCTAAAGAATTTAGTAGGGAACGGCCGTCTACGTACTGGGACTTGCTGGCTTTCAGATTTGGCGTTTTTTTTTGCCACAATTCCAATCTACTTCATGGCATTTCACGGGCCAATGCAGAGCAAAGCATTTAGTAGCTTTGCCAATTTCCATTACTACCGAATCCAGGCGGTGCAAGATTGGATGTCAGCAGTGTCCATTTGGTAAACGTTTCGTTGTGCTTCTGCTTCTGCTGTTACTAATGTACACATCGCATCCCATAAGATTTTGTAGTGCGCCATCGTGACGAGAATTTACAAACACGATAACGTACATGTATGTTGCTTTCGTGATGTGTGTGTGTGTGTGTGTGTGTGTGCGTGCGTGCGTGTGTGTGTGTGTGTGTGTGTGTGTGTGTGTGTGTGTGTGTGTGTGTGTGTGTGTGTGTGTGTGTGTGTGCGTGCGTGCGTGTGTGTGTGTGTGTGTGTGTGTGTGTGTGTGTGTGTGTGTGTGTGTGTGTGTGTGTGTGTGTGTGTGTGTGTGTGTGTGTGTGTGTGTGTGTGTGTGTGTGTGTGTGTGTGTGTGTGTGTGTGTGTGTGTGTGTGTCGTGTGTGTGTGTGCGGCTGTTGTGTTTTCACGTGCTGTACTAACATGCATTAAGGTCCCACTAGAACTGCTTGCTTCAGGATCGTCGTAGCAGTGACAGTCGAGCGTGTGCTCGTTATTCGAAATCCACTCGGCGCCAGGGCCGCAGCTTTCAGTTTTTTATTTGGTTATTTGTATTTACTTGTGTAATATCTAACTAGGCTCTATTGCCGGGACCTGTTGTTGCTGTTGTTTCTCACGTTTGTCACGCGAAAAGCTGGGCCCCAGAGACCTGCAGAGTCAGTGGCGCAAGCTGCTCCTGATCGTCTTGCTAATCTTCGCGTTCACCTTTCTCGTGACGTTGCGACACCACGTCTGGGTGGTGGGCTCCACGTCGCGAGAGGTGACCTGCTACTGCAAGTCTTGGCTCGACGACAACAACTGTGGCGTCACGAAACCGGTCTGGAGGCACGTGCCGCTGCCGCGGCAGTGGAAGCAGGCGCTGACGAGCGTGCACATGGTCTGCGTGCTCCTCATCCCGCTGGTGGCGCAGGTGACGCTCAACGGCCTCCTCATCACCACCCTCATGGGACGGCGCAACTCCATGCTGCTCTCGACAGCCACTCGGGGCAGCACCTCGAGGAACGGCCGCAAGCCGAAAAGGTCCGCGTCCAACAGGGTGGCATTCTGTCCAAGATCGTTGTTGTATGTATTTGGAGAATTATCTTTTAAAGTTGCTGTAATTAAAAAGCGCATTGGCCTAACTACATACAGAGGACAGAACGGTCACCACGGTGCTGCAGAGCGAAAAACGAGTTGAAGGTCACTCGGACCGTGACGATTATCGTCGCTTGTTTTCTCATCTCAGTTACGCCGGGAGCGCTCCTCAACATCTACGCCCAGTTCTTCGTGTAAGCAGCGATGCAGGCTTCAGATGAACAATAAACCGCGAAATAAACCGCGTTTAGCCCAGCCACACGACAGATCTACAAAGATAAGATTTTCAATGTATTGGCTTCGGTTTCCAATTCTTTGGTCATTTGGGGAAAGGTGACCAACTTCTTCCTGTTCTGCACGTCGTCCGCTCACTTCAGAGCGCAGGTCCCATATTTTTTTGTGTAACATTTGAACATTACTTACAAACACAATTGTTGACAGCCAAGGTATAGAAGGCATTAAAAAAAATTGAAAATACTCACTGCAAAACAAACTGCCCAAAGCTATTCGCAGTTAGTCATATCCAAACCATTTGAAGTTTTCTGCCCTACATACCTAAGCATTTTACAGTTATCATTTCCAGACCATTTGAAGTTTTCATGCTTGTATGTATGTGGAGATGGCGGAGATGTGTATGTGTCCCGCACAGGATTGCACAAAATTATTGTATCAACTTCTGCTGTTTCTGAAATTGTCTCCAAAAAGACGGACGCCAAAATGCTTATCCTAACTGCCCTTCAAAGCGCTTGTCGCATGTCTTCTTTAGTTGTACGCCCGTTTGTCGGCGCTGTTCGGGGGTCGGTTGCCGCTGGCGGTGCCTCAGCGGTTCACGTCGACCTTTCGGCGGACGACGGAGGCGACGGCGCTGACGACGAAGCGCGGCAGCACGCCCGCCGCCTCGACGCCCAACCTCCTGACGAAGACGACGACGCCGCGGGCGCTCTGCAGCGCCGCCGAGAAGCGCGCGCTGTGCAGCAGCATCGAGCAGCTGCGCGACCGAGTGCCGCTCCACGACCGCCGCAGCACCCTGGGCACCGTGCTGCCCGAAGACGCGCAGCCAGTCCGCCCAGAGAGCAGCGCCGCGAGCAGCTTGGGCAACTTGAGGAACCAGCAAGGCGCCACTGAGTTCTGAGAACGCTCACAGCACGGTCAACAACAACAACAAAATAAAGACGATGGTACAAAAGAGAGTGAGCGAGCGAGGTGTGGTGGGCGAGACTGTGAGAGGCGTCCGGTGTTGACCTGACAGATCAAGGGCAGAGAGTCATTAATTTAAACGAGAAATGAACTACCATGATTGTGGTGATCTCAGACTACCCAGTACCCATTACACATATCTCTGTTCTCTCCCCCTGTGTGCACTCAGACTGTACTGCACAGCTGTACCTATACTCAAACGTGTGCTGTCAGTGTAGGGTAACTACTACTCTTTTGTGGCGGGCGCTTCTGCCGCGTTTGTACTCGTGACATGAAGCCACTTTCGCGGTCTGCTGCCACTGGTTTCTGCGTGCGTATGTATGTGTGTGTGTTGAGAATCGGTTGCAAGCCAAACAACTAGAATGGGTATGCAATGAGGACAAAGTTGTATCTCGTTATGCCGTGATCATGCATTTATGCATCTCCAAGGATCTGTGTTCGCGTCGTGAGAAAAAGCTTGCGTCGTGAGCGGGTGACATTTAAAATACCGTAATTTCACCGAGAATCTATGATACGAGGTGATACCACCGTGGTGAGCGCGAACCTCGTTTGTTCAAATTTTGTGCTACCGTGTATGTGCAGCCGACAAAAAACAAAAAAAAATTTCTTCAATCGGCGTATACGAGCGTAAGCGGATTGCACTGAACACGGACAACTTCATGTATTCTTGAACACGGACAACTTCATCACTGGCGGATCCAGAAAAGGCGGAGGATCACGGAGGGGGAGGAATTTTGCAGAAGGGAGGACCCTGTTGAACTGTTTGGAATGTTGGCCCATTTAGGCAGTGGTTTGGACACCTAATCGGTCCATTTTCTACAATTAACGAATATAAACGGCGCTGCAGGCGAAAATTTTGCTGTTTTCGACCACGTACAAGCAATTTTGTGCTGAAAACTAGGCCCACTAGGCGCGTTTCTTCTCCCACCGCCAATCCCTTTCCCCCCTTTTCCCCCCTAGATTTTCGATTTCGGGAGGGGGAATTCCCCCTTGCCCCTGGATCCGCCAGTCAACTTCATGAATGTCACGGGGCGTTTGGTACGGGGCGGTGGAGCCTAGGGCTGGCTGACGCGTGGAGCGATGGGAGGTGTGAGATGGGGCGTGAGCGCGGAGGGAGGCTGTGTGCGCGGTGTGCGCGGAGGGAGGGAGCGCGGTGACAGCGAACGGCGGGCGGCGTGTGTGTGAGAGGAAGGCACTCTTAGGCGGAGGGCACGTGTGGGGAGGCGTGTGAGAGGGAGGCAACGAACGTGTGCGGCGGATGGGAGGTGGGGCGTAGGCGTCCTTTGACGGCGGCGGCGTGTGCAGCGGGAGGTGGGGGGGGGAGGCGTCCTTTGACGGCGGCCGTTGGCGGCGACCGTCCGCTCCGTCGTCCACGCCACGTCCACGCGCCACGCCCCCATCAGCCTTGTGGCGGGGGCGGCGTTTCCAGAGTCGGCGGCGGGCTAAACGTCAGCAAACGTGTTTAGGCACGCTTTTTGGAACAGTATTGCTGAAGCGCCTACGTCGGGCTGGCGAGGTCCTCGTCGTCGTCGTCGCCTTGCGCCACGTTGAGGCCTTGCCACGAAGGCAAGGGCTCAAACAAATTCGGCGGCGGGGCCGCCTGCACGGGCTGGGCCGCAGTCCCCGCGGCCGTCGGTGGAGCCTGCGCGCCGGGCGCGCCCGCGGCCAGTCGGTCTGTAAAGAAAAACGTTTCATATAGTAGCCGTCACATGAGCATGCAGCGCTTGATCACGCACCGTGATAAAAGACCATGTTGCGCGTCGTTTCCGGGACGCGCAGCAGGAGGGCGTCCATCCAGACCGCCTCGTCCACCGCCGCGTTGTGGGCCAGCACCTCCGTCATCGCTGCGATGTAGTTGCAGCTCTGGAGGTACACATCCCGCTCGGGGATGCGGCCGTTTGTCCCGCCGTGGAACGGCAGGACCGCCCTCAGGGCGTTCAACGCCCCACGGAGTTGGCGTCGCCGCTCGGCGTGCCGGTCGGGCGCGGCGGCGACGGCTTGCGCGCCTCCGGCGGCGGGCGCGCCTCCGGCGGCGGGCGCGCCTCCGGCGGCGGGCGCGCCTCCGGCGGCGGTCGGCGGCGGCGGTGGGCGGGCGGCGGCGGCCGCCGGCGGCGGTGGGCGGGCGGCGGCGGCCGTCGGGAAGGGGCCGACCCGTCGCGCTACAAGAAGCTGGTCAACTGCCACACGTTGCCAAAGGAAAAGCGCAAGGAGATGCTGAGGGGCAAGACCAGTGCGGTCGAGGCGGGAGGCCAGTGCGGGAGTGCGGCGACGGTCGAGGCCAACGACAACGACGGCAGGGACGAGGACGACGGGGCACCCGAGGAGGTCGCCGAATTCGTCACCGTCGGCAACGACGACGGAAGCGGTTCGACCTATGCGGACGGGGAGGAAGCGGAGGAGATCGCGCACGAAGACCAGGACGGCGAGGAAGAGGACGAGCACCTCCGACAGCTGCGCCAGTTGGCCGCCGCGAAGCTGAAACCGAAGGCGAATCGGACCAACGGCGGCGCTTCCACGGCGGCGAAGTCGAATAAGAAGAAGGCGCCCAAGCCTGCCAAGGCGCCGAAGCCGAAGCCGAAGCCGAAGTCGAAGTCGAAGTCGAAGCTGAAGTCGAAGCTGAAGCCGAAAAGGACGAAGGAGGCGCCCGTCAAGGTCAAGTTGGACGCGAACGTGCAGCGGAGCGGCAAAAGGAAGGGCGACGACAGCTGCAGCAGCAGCACTGAGACGCCGGCGAAACGCGGACGTCCTCCGTTTCCGGAGCAGGACAGCATCACAATGATCGCCACTCAGCCGGCCGTGTCCAAGTCTGTGCGCGTCCTCATGCCGGAATTCGACCGGCGTGCGACGCAGTCGCACACGGAGCCCACGACGTTCTCGCAGACGACAAGGTGAGAGGGAGATTCGCGGCTTATTGCGCGCCTGACAGTGCTTTTTAAGCGCGCTGACGAACGTGGAGAAGTTCCTGCTGAGCGAGGCACCGACGCAGAATTGGCTGTTCCCCCCCCTCGATGAGGCGTACGCGTCGGGCAAGGGCGCCAGGAAGGCAACGCCGAACTTCAAAGGTGCGGATCGTGACAGCTGTATGTAGCCTCAGCGCGCTAACCGTGGGCTTTGCGTTACATGGTCTTTGGTCCCCAAGGAGAAGTGGAATACTGTTTAGGCGACACGGGACAGTCGACGGACGCCCAGCCGCAGGCCATCTCGACGCCCAAAGACGACAAGCCGATCGTCCCTGTCGAGCCGACGGCGGTGGTCGTCCCCGCGTACCCGGCAGCGACAACGGCTACGGACGCGGACACGAGCGCCGCGAGTCAGACGCGGGGCCCAGTTGCGTCGCCCAAAGTGCGCCAGGAGTGGCTGGGCGTGCTGACTAGCGTCTTCACCCTGCGCAACTGGACGGTCCCCGAAGTGAAACCGACGGAGACGTTCCAGTTGCGATCGCGCCTGCGCAGCCTGCTCGTGCAAGAGGTTCGACGCACTGAGCAACTGCAGACGCCTACTAAGCGCGATCACTTGTACTGCAGGCCGACGACGACTGCTCGTCTGGGGTCGTCGAGTACGCTACAGCGGTGGCCATGAAGGCGCACCCGACCGGCAACACGCAACAGATCCGCTGGCTTGTGGCGTCCGCGATCTGCAGCTTCAAAAAGAAGCTGGCGAAGACGCGCACGCTAGAAATCTGTGACATGGTACGGTTCAGAACGGAGAATACGGCGCACAAGGAGCTGAAGTTCCTTTGTGTTCACAGATCACGGACAGTGTGGCGTCCGCGGCCGAGGAACGGAAGAAAGCGCAGGAGAGGAAGGCGGCCAGCTGAGTTGGACGGCTGTCGACGACGTCGGGCAAGCGGTTGTTGGGAGTCCCGCGAAGGCGTGGATTGTCGAATTTTCTTTTTTGTCGTTTTCTTCCCCTTTGTCTCTGCTCCGTTATTCCCTGTTGCTGTGCCCCTATGCCTCTGCCTATCCCCTATGCCTATCCACTATGCCCCCATGCTCACTTTTCGTTTTGTCCAGCGTTTTGTCCGCAATCTCCAATGCTGCTCCACGTTCCACGTTGATGAGCGTTGGCGGTGCGTTGGTTGTAGTAAAGTGGTCGCGTTTGTGAAAAGGAAAGGACGCCAAACAAAACATCATACTTATCCTGTCGCTGGCTGTCCTGTCGATGAAACGCTGTCACCGAATTTTTGCTCAAAGTGTACTCACTGGGACACTCACCAATAATGACTGACTCCGACGACGACTTCAACTACGATGATCCTGCGCGCGACAGCGACAGCAGTGCTGGCTTGACAGCTCCACTAGCGCAGGCAGCCGACATGTCGTCGTCAGCGTCGACGTCGAGCAGTGACAGCGAGGGACGCGACGAACGCGCGGTGGCACGACCTCGACGAGGCAGAAAGCGCCCATTAGCGGAACCAGGGACGGGCGCCACCAAGGAAGTTCTCAATGAGAGAGGTAATGAAGCAGACGCAGATTGCCGATTATTGCTGACGTACATGGTGTGCTCACACGGTAAAGGAGGTGAAGGTTAATGGGAATCCGGACTTGTAGGCCAGGTGCGGACAAGGACGGTTGACGATAAGCCACTCTCAATCCTCAGCAGAACCGGAAAGTCCGAGGTGGCGGCAATGCCGAGAAAGGTGGGCAATCGGAGACCGTCCGAGGCCGAAGCGCGCAACTCCGTCGTTCTCCACGGAGTGACGAACGTCTCCAGGAACCTCCGGTGGTCAGACACAGCGCCGCTACCAAAGGCCAGTCGACCGCCGGATAAATAACGCTTAACGGTAAACGTTATATTTTCTGCTTTAGCAGCGCCGGAAATTCAACGGCGACAAGCCTGGACCTCGGCATCTCAAGAAAACCGATTCTTGTGTAAAAATTTTTGGAAAATTTTCAAAATACCTTCTCAAATCATGGATCAAATACACGAATCAACTAGCGCAAAGGTGCGCTAGACAGTTTAAACCTTTGACTGTCGAGGAGGCAGCCGGCTACGTGGGAATCCACCTAGTCATGACCATGAAAGTGTTGCCCCGAGTAAGTGCCCTTCCCCGGTGTCCACGCGCCCGCTTCTCAGGAAGTTCGACATTCTGTGTCGACGGAACCTGTTCAGATGAAATGGCACTGGACACACCCTCACTACAAAACGGAAAGGATCATAAAAACCATGACGTACAATCGCTTCATTGAAATTGAAAAATTTACAAGGACGTACCATCTGGACAAAGCACGCGCCTCGGGCGCCTGCACTCCTGGTCACGCCAATTACAATGTATAAATTGGAAAACCCAGTCTATTGAAGACGCGTTCAACAAAGGAGCTCAAGAATTCTATAGGCCCTCAGAGAAAGTGGCCATCGACGAGAATGTAATCAGCACGAAGGTACGATCATGAAGTTGACGCTGTCCCGCTTTAAGCGTATTGCCCGTCTCACAAACGCAGCTCGTACGTGGCTCGGACGTACGTACTTTCCTAGTAGGATACTGACTTCCATGGACACAAATCACACACGCGCAGGCTCGACAACCAATGAAAACGACAAATCCTGGCAAGCCAGGTTCCAAGAAAAACGGCATTCGCTGTTACGTCCTCGCTTGCAAAGGAGGCTACGTATTCCACTCGAAAATGCACACGACACGGAACTATAGAACAGACCAAAAAGGAAAATTGTTTTCAATTTGTTGGGCATTGCTCGACGCCGAAGGCGTCAGCAAAGGATATTCTTTGCTCGACAAAGGACACAAATTGTACGTGGACAACCTGTACACGGTAAGAGCCGTCCACGTTCATGTTTAAAAGGCTTTACTTGTACGTGCTGCGCCTTCCATGAAAGGCTGCTCTTACCCTAGGAGGTCCCCCTCTTCGTGGCGCTACAGGCCAGGGGAGTGGACAGCACAGGGACTTTAAGAGCGACAAAGGCATTTCTCCCAAAGTGCCTATGTGTGACGCGCACATCGGACATGAAAGGCGCTCTGTTCTACAGAGGCGACTTCGTGTGCGCGTTTGCCAATCAAGCGAATATGAGTTTTACGAATTGGTTCGACAATAGGCACGTCATGATCCTCTCTACTTTGCCAGACGTGCCCAATGAGTTCAACTTCTGCAAACGACGAGGCAACACAAGAGTTGGCCAGTCAAAGAAGTTCAGTTTGCTCACTATTCCCAGACCGGAAATAGTGAAAGAATATACTAGTGGCATGAACTTTGTGGACGTCAGGTAACAGAGCGTAAAGTGCGCGAGATGTGCCTGTCTGCGTCCGTGGATGCAATAGTATATTTGCATAAACACCCGCGTATGTGAATATATTCGGACAAAGAGAGCACCAATTACAGCGACCAGCTTCAAGACATGTATATGCGTCGCATAAGACGATTCAAGTGGACGGTGCGCACGCTGGAACACTATCTGTTCGCGTGCGTCCACAACGCCATGGTGACGAAAAAGGAGCTCGACAGCGACTCGGGCTGGACGGTGGCGTCATTCCGGGAGCAGCTCGTCAACGAGCTCCTGAAAGTGGCGAACTCCTCGAAAACGGTAACTGTGAACGCATTTGCAGTGTGTAGCGCAGGGAAGATGGAAATACGGGGGGGGGGGGGGGGGGGCGGGCGATGGGAGAATGCTGAACCATGCTACAATAGGAAGTGCGGACGAGCGCCATCGCACACCGTAGACACATTCGACCGATTAGGTGGACTTGCGCCCCACCGCGCCACCCACTACAAAACCGTCCGAGATGGTAGCCGCCGATCTTCTGCGCAATAACCACACACTCCATCTCAACGTGGACCAGACCGATGGCAGACGACTGCGTCAGAAGTGCAAGGCTGCAGCGTGTAAAACTAAACAAACTTTGTTCATCTGTGGCGCATGTAACGTCGCGCTGTGCAATACTACGTGTTTTCTCAAGTGGCACGCGGCAATGTAATCATGCGTCCGTCCATGTACATGCGTCCGTCCATGTACACGTGATAAATAATCTAAAAAATGCGTGCTTGAGCCGCGCCTGCTGTAATTGTGACGCGCCTGCTGCTGCCAAGCCACGCCTGCCCCGTAAAACGTGAGCGTGCAACGTGAAGCGAGCGTGTGTATGTGTTTGTGCACCGCTTCCCACTCACACATTAACACTAACAAAATGAATCATCTCCATGGAAAGTAGACATTACGTTACACGAACATCAGCTTTCGCTGACGTACCTGTAGAAATTCGACCGAGGATTACCTACATAATGCGATGTAAATTTAACGTAGCGTACAGGGAAAAATTCAAATTTTTCGTTCCTCGTATGTACCTTCCTCGTATGTCCCAATTTATCGATTTTTTGACTGATCCATGTACGTCGCTGGGCTTGCGTCGTGAGCGTAAGTCTGCGTCGTGAGGAGTGCGCGCTCACGACGCGGCATAAAGAGCTACGGTTTCCTTGCTGCTGAGCTAATTCGATAAGCAGCAGCGACGCCTACAATGCGCCGTGAGCAGTGGCGTATCGCATAATTCAATTGAGTTGCATTTGAGTTGATTTGTTGAGTTGAAAACTCTATGACTTCCAAACGTCGTAAAATTGCAGAAATGAACCACACCAACTCAAGTACAGTAATTTGTCACACACCATTTTGCTAGCATTGTAGACGATTTCCCAGCTACAAACTTAGCTGTGATGCGGATGTGACACTATAATTATCCCCCCCGGGCGCTAATTGTTTTGTTCGAGCTCTGGGAGGGTATATAAATATAGGGGGCTTATAAACTGGAAGTGCCGATGTGTGGGAAGCTTCGTGGGCAGAAAGGCGCATGGAGGCGATTTTTAAGGGAAAAAGATGCCGCGCACACGCGTTGGTACATTAAACACACTCTCACAGTCTCGCATGCACATACATGTACATGCATACACATGCGCGACCATACATACACCCAGACATGGACATTCAGACGATGGTCCATTTAGGGAGGGGGTGTAATTATCGGGGGGGGGGCTTATAAACTCAAAGTGGTCTTGGGAGGGTGTATAATTATAAAGGGGGCTAATCATAGGGGGGTTAAATACAGGGTTTACGGTATTTATATTTGCCCGGCAGTAACTGGAACATCCTGGAACTGAATGCGCATCCTGCTTCATAAGTACACCGCATTAGCACATGTCGAACAACCAGCAACTAACAATACTGCGCTTGCACACTCAATACTCAGTCCTTGCACTAGTCGGCCACAAGACGGTTGCCACGCGCATTGTCAATTTTACCAGGAAGAGTAGGCATTGGTTCTGATCAGTTCAGTAAATTCTCTCTCATAAGTAGAGGGGCAGTAAATGCTATGCGAGCAACTCGTGGCCAGCAGAGCGCCACCGACGAGCCATGGAGATGACGCAATCCTTGACGTCCTCGTGTCCCGCAAAGAACTGCCTGCAATGGCGCGTGGGCCGAAAGCGCAGCACTGCACGCGCCTGCACACCTCTTGACGCTGCCGTGGCGCAGCTGTCGCGTGTAGCTGCTGGCGAGTGCGAAGACTCGACCGCGCGAAGCCTTCCACGCCCCCTCCTTGTCCACCCCCGTCCGTGTCGGCTCTGTCGACCGCGCCAAACCCCTGGCCGACAGCAGGCAGCCCAATCCTTCAGGACAGTCGGCGTTGTGACCCCACTGAAAAACCGTTCCTTACGCGCCATGCTGGAAGTATCAACGAAGATCGATACCTCGTCCAGCCATGTCATGGGGTGCACCTTCCGGTCCAAGATGCACAGCGACTTTTTCGTGTTAGGCAGACATTCGTCCGCCTAAACGCATGCGACCATGGAAAATGTTGCGGGCGCTGCTGTTCTCACGATTAATGCAGCGCGTGGCTTGCTGAGGCGTCGCTCGAGTAGGGCTATGGAACGACTGAGCAGCCGACGCGCCGTCGACGCGTTTTTGGTGGCTTTGCGCAAGTCCGCAACAATGCTTTCTGAGTGAAACGCGTGCTTCTTTCTTGGCGGTAACGCAGTTGGCCGCCGCACTACCGTAGGGAAGGTTCTCGGACGACTTTTCGCAGTGGGAAGCGTTGGCGCTCGGCAGCTGGCGCAGCAGAAGCGACGCCTCGCGCTCGTGCAAGCAGAAGAGGTCCTTAAAGAGGTCGTAGCTGGCTCTGTCTGAAGTGGGAACGCGCCGCATCGGTGGACCGGCGCAGCAGCAGTAGAAAGCCAACCGAGGTCTTCGAGCTCGTCCAGCGCCGACTGCGCCTGGCGGCGTCTCACGGAGGCATTCCAACGGTGCGGCTCCGACTCGGCGGCGTCTAGTGCTGAAGCAGCAAGCGCCCCTTCCATCCAGCTGAGTCGATTTCGATCAGCAGTGACGTACCGTAGCATGGCTGGATTGAAGCGATCTTCGCGCACAAGATTAGTCGGTCCTCTTCTTCTGCCATTTCTCGCCAGAGATGCAAAACTTTACAATGCACGCCAATTTCTCGCCTCAAATCCGACATTATGCGTCTGCTACGGTGATATGAAGAAGTATCATTACAACCAAGCATGAGTGGAACGTGGCAATGCAGTGAGGATTGGTTTCACGCCTGCAAGTCGGCTGGTGACGCACCGCAACATTCATTCATTCAACGGAAACGTGATTTTTCTTTCACCCCTTGACCAAGTCGTGTACAACTTCTTCGCTGCAATTAACAACAGTATGTCTGGCTGAGAAGGTCGCCACAGCTCTACTAGAACATGCTGTGCCTGTGAGGAGAGGGCGGCGAGTGATGGGCCGCGGGACTGATGGGCCAGAGGCGAGCGGCGCTCGTCGAGAGGCGGACGGAGTTGTGCGGGAAGTGGGTCAGCTCGAGCGCCGGCTGCGCGGTCGCGCGCGCGTCCGTGCAGCGCCGTGCAGAGGTGGCGGCGACGGCGGGCCAGAAGTAGGCGAGGGCGAGAAGGCCGACGAGCACGACGGCGAACGTGCCGTAGTAGAGCAGCAGCGCCCAGACGCCGTCCTCGAAAGCCACGGCCGACGACAAGTCGGCCGCCGCCACGCGCGCAACCGACCCCACCGGCATTCTCCTCCACGCGCCGCGTCGGACGGAGACAACCGCAGCAGACGCGTCCTCAATTTTGACTGCCTCTTGAATGCGCAGTCTGAAATTCCCGCGCGGATTCCGTGTCGACGTGGAGCGTACGCGAAAGCGAAGAGGCGAGCGAGGGACTCCCTCCCGCGGCTCTGAGAAATTATAGAGAAGCGGAGGGCAACCAGAGAGGCACGAACGTATAATCCGCTTGCTACGGCCTTGCGCGCTTCTTCCGTTGAAAATCGGATAACACGCAGTTCACGTTTATGTGCTGCGTTGAGCAACCGCGTTGAGCAGAAACAAGGCAGCATTGAGCAGTTCCAGTACACGTTTCTCGGCCTCAGGTCCTGCTTTCGTTGGCATCGCCTCCTCAGTGCATGAAATGTAACAGTCCAACTGAACGATGTCCTCAGTAATTGCAGCAATGACTACTTTTGACAAGAACATCCCATTGGTCTTGTGTTCCAAGCTTAGAACATCGCCAGTCATGTAATACATGTCCGCATTGTCGGCAGCCGTAGACACCAGTCGTTCCACAAAATCGTCTGCGTCAGCATTCACTTGCAATAGTTCCTCTGTCGGATCTGCAAGCAAGCAGCTTATAGAGGCTTTCACTGGCGCACTATGCAATAAAATTTATGGCATACCGTCTAACTCCGCCATCGACCTGTCGTTTTCTTCAAGCACTTAGAAAGCCAAAGCACGTTTTAGAAAACGCGAAGAGACACGATTCACTGCGCATTCTCGTTGTCTGGGCTACACAAATATGTCTGCTCGTGGTGCGCGGGTTGCCGTTATTGTGCACCAATATACACCGCTAAGCCTGCTAACGCACCCGCATAACGTTGTGCATAACGTTGTGGGTGTGTGTGTGTGTGCGTGCGTGCGTGTCTTCAAGAAGTTTAATTTTAAAACGGCTGTTGTAGTGTATCTGAGCCTTAGGCTTTTGTCGAATTACGCAGGCACTTCCACCGAAATACGCTTTACCATTTTTTTGTTATTCCGGCGGTACGGTACACAATGTCTAATAGGGAGGAGCAGGCACAGGGCTCGGAGAGCTTCAATAACCTTAGGCTTAGGCTTACCCTTAGGCTTAGGCTTATGCACGCATGCCGCACACACGCACGATGCACGCACGCACGTACGTACGCACATAAACGCGCGCACGTGCGCGCACGCACGCACGCACGCACGCACGCACGCACGCACGCACGCACGCACGCACGCACGCACGCACGCACGCTCACACGCACGCTCGCACAAGCACGACCGTGCATGCACGCACAAGCACGCACGCGCACGCCTCATTCCACATACTCAGGTGCTTCACGCTGTGGCTGCGCACGTTGCAATTGCAAATGCCCATAGTGGCGTCGGCGTCTACCAAAAAAGCTCCTTGGTACCGACATCACACATCTGTGCATACGTGCGCGTGCGTGCGTGCGTGCGTGCTTGCTTGCTTGCTTGCGTGCGTGCTTGCGTGCGTGCTTGCGTGCGTGCGTGCACGTGCGTTTGTGAGGGCATGCGTGCATAAGCCTAAGCGATAGCCTAAGCCTAAGCCTAAGCGAAGGCCTAAGCCTCAGCCTAAGCCTAAGCCTAAGGGTAAGCCTAAGCCTAAGGTTATTGCAGCTCCTGTGCCGGCTCCTCTCCCTATTAGACATTGTCTACCGTACCGCCGGAATAACAAAAAAATGGTAAGGCGTAATTCGGTGGAAGTGCCTGCGTAGTTCGACAAAGGCTATGTTAGTAGCATGTCTCGCAGTCGCAAGTTCCTGTTCGACGACCAGGAGGAGTGGTCGGAGGCCGGAAAGGCGTCGTCGTCGTCTGCAGCCGTTGGCGGCGGCAGCGGCGGCTTCTTTGACGACATCGACGAGGGCGATGACGACGTCGGCGGCAGCTCGGCGCAGCGGCGGTCGAAAGTCGACGCCGACGTCGAGACCGTCGACTGGGCGGGCCTGCGCGTCGATCCCCTGCCGCCGCCGGCCTCAACCGAAGACGCGTCTCGAGCTGCGTCCAAGAGCAAGAATCGCTCTAGCAGCTTGACGGCGCAACAACTCATCGACAACGCTGTGGGAACCGGAAGTGGAGGCTCGCTCTCGGCCAGAGGTACCACGCCTACTGGACCACGAGGCGTCAAAAGCGTAAGCGAGTGCCAGTTAGTAGCGCTGAAGCGCTAAAACACGAATGCGATAGTGCGCATCTGCTAAAACCCAATAGGCTTTGCGTTGCAGCTGACATTGAGTCCAACTCCGCACCGAGCCGCCTCGACGAGCGGCCTGGGCGTCGTGTTGGGCGTGGCCGACTCGTTGTCGACGCCGCTGTCGACGAAGGCGCGCTCGAAGAACGGCGGCTCCTCGTCCGTGTCGTCTCTGCAGTCGCTCGACACGCCCAAGACGTTCACGTCCGTCGAGTACCAGCGACTCGAGCGCGAGCACCGAAAGCTCAAGCACGAGTTCGAGGTGCCGCTCTCCCCGTCGAATTGCCGCCTCCCTGTCGTCAGCGAGCACGAGCCTTCAGAAGCTGCTGCGCAACCGCTACCGGCCGCCTGAGATCCGAGCGGCCGTGACGCGTCTGTGCCGAGGCGGCGAGGTCGTCCTGGAGCTGTTCAAGTCGCGCGACGACAAGGAGACGCTGCTCAAGGAGACGCTCCAGACGGGCTGCCGGGACGCGCTCGACGTCGTGCTCGTCTTCCTCGAGAGGACGCTGTCCGAGACGCTCTTTCTCGAGCTGCTGTCCCAGCATCCAGACGCGCAGCATCAATACGTCGCGCTCCTGCGCCAGACGCGCCGAGACGAGCAGCTGACCAAGACGCTGAGGTGTGGTCGGTGGTGTGCGCAGCCAGGCTTGCTGGTCAGCGGACCTCTCTTGCCGCTGGCAGGAGGCTCGGCAGGGAGGAGGAGGCCTGGCTGTGCGAGTGGCGCCGGGCGCGCCTCGACGGCCGACTGGACGAGCTGCGCGCGCTCGTGCAGCGGTGCCCGTCCTCCACCGCCGAGGCCGCTTCTCAGGAGGTGGCGCTTCTCGAGCGACAGATTCCAATCGATGTGCGTGCTCCTCAAGGAGAGCGAACAGGATCTATGTGCTTGACCTCTCGGAAAAAGAAGTCCTTGCAGAAATCGGACGACGCGGAGATGGCGCGGGCGCAGCCGAGAGGCCACTTCCGCCAGTTCCCCAAGACGACCACGCTCGTGGGGCAGTCGGTGCTGACGACGCTCTACTACTGCGCCCTCTACCACTACAACTTGCCGTCTGTGAGTCCCTCGTCGTCGCTTCCTGCCATCTGCTCTGGTTTCACCCGTACATGTAACTGGGGGGGGGCTCCCTCCCCTCCCCCGAATGGTCTCCGACCCTCCCCCCCCCCACTTGAACAACCCGGTTCTATGTATGATTTCCCCTGATTGTGGTGTACAGGAGTCGCTGGCCAGCTGCCAGGCGGTGCGGCAGGCGCATCGGCTGACGGAGAAGCAGCACGCCTGGGTCTGCGCCAAGGCGCTGGCCCGTCACCAGAGCTGGTCCGAGGTCGACAAACTCTGCTCGAGCCGGAAGTTTCTCGGTCTCGTGCCCTCCAGCCGGCTCGCGCCCCCGCTCCCCGCCGAGGCGCTGGTCAAAATTCTCAGGGCCAACAAGGCGCCCCTTGACGTCAGTGCCGACGCGCCGAAATGCCACGCAAATGTGCGCGCGCAACGGAACTTTGAATTCAGATGCTCAACAAGTACTTGAGGACTATGAGCGATTCCGAGGAGCGCTTCGTCCTAGCCAAGGACTACCAGTGCCACGAAGTGGCCATTGACGTGCGGCTTTTGCAAGTCGATTCTGGGGCGTGTTTTGGCATTCGAATTCCGTGAATTTTGTAGTGTTTGGCCGAATTTCGTGACCGAGACGCGCTCAAGAAGTACATGCTCGCAATGACGCCCCACACGGAGGCGTTCTATTATGGCGAGACGGTCCTGCAAAGTCCGGTGGGTCACAAGCAATTTTATTGAGCCGTACGAAAATGCGATCACCATTTACTAACGGAACTTCAGAATGTCAAATGGAAAAATTGAAACATTCCATGGAATTGAAACGGAAGCGACTGTCCCTATACAAATGGCGTGATTATCAAACCTTGTGATATACCCGTTATTATGCACTTACTCTAGTGTGATTCGACTGAAGAGTAGAGAACACAGAGTATTCGCTGTGCGAGTTTGTCTCAGGACCTACATACTTGTTGTCTTCCTCTGCCGTGAGTGCACTGCTAAAGTTGTACAGTTGACAGTTTGCGTTGATGAGTTCCCTGCTGGAGCGGCTGAAGGAGAAGAAACGTAAGACGCAGGCGCTCATCAAGAGCGTCTTCGACGCCGAAGGACTCGCCGAACCCTCCACCTCGGCCGAGCGAGCAGCCGCCACGCCGACGCCCGCGAAGCCCCAACTCTCTGACGACAATGTAAGTGACGTGGGCTCCCATACCTGTAGCCAAGAGGAGGGTGGGCTATTCCACAGTTTTCGGAGGGATTTCCAACAAGTCTAAAATGACTAGTGCGTGGTTTTCCGTACTTGTCACTGTATTGACGATAATCGAAGGAAATGATGCTATTTAAAATCTTAATTGACCCATTTTTGACCAAGAGTTCCTATATACATGCTTTTTTGTTAGTTTTTTTCTATACCTCCACTTTTGGATCCTGGGGACCCCACCCAGCCCCTTCGAAGTCGAAGGACAACTGTTCCGCCGCCGCCACCCCCCCCCCCCACCATTCAGGACTGAGTTACAGTGATGGGCATACCTTGGCTTGCCGTTTCAGGAGCCCTCTTCGAAACGGCCCAGAGTCGTCGAGACGGACGAGGGCTCGCCTGAGAATGTCGTCAAGAGTCGAGCATTGTCGGGCGCTGACGACGCGCTTACGTCGTCAGCCGGCGAGCGTGTAGTGATGGAGTCGTCGTCGCCGTCGTCGTCGTCGAAGTTGGCGGCGTCGATGTCGGTGGAGGAATTGCTGTCGGCGCCTTCGGCGAAGGAGCGCCAGTCGCTGGAGTTGGCGCGAGAGATCGACGCGCTCCTGGGAGAGCCGACCGCCAAGGAGAAGGCGCTCCTCGACAACGCCAAGTCGGACGGCACCCAAGTGCGCCAGTTCTGCCAGCAGGGCGGCAGAAGGGAGTGCGACAGGGTATGTATGGAGTCCGTCCACTGAATTTGCGCCAACGAATTCGAGTTGCAGCTGCGACTTCGTGCAGACTTCGGAGCCGACCAGGTCATTCAAAGTCTGGGGCTCGTGCGCGTTCCGGTCAAGAGAGGCGCCAAGGAGTTCTGCCGTCTCGACACAAAGGTCCGCGACGCCCCCATCAACTTCCCTATCGGCTGGAGGCTGGCTACGACCATGGACTTCGCCGCAGACGTCCGTGACTTCTTGGTCTGGGTGAACTTCGGAGGTGCTGTACGCGTCACGTTATCCGCAGATTGGGAATGTGGGACATATTCGTGTCGCTCTTTTTTTGTGTAGGTCTCAGGGGCGCTGCGAACTGGGACTTACCGTCGGCGGAGCGCCCGCGCGAGTTCATGTTCCGCCACCGGTTCGAGAGCAGAGTGGGGATCATGGTCCACCGAATGCGTACGAACATGGAGTACGCCTACGAGATCTGCAAGATGACGTCGACTATCTTCGACCGTACGTTGCAACTCTGTGTGCGTGTTCAATGAAAGGAAAGGACCCAGTGAGTGCCCTCCAACAGCGCAACTCTGCAAGTTCGTGAGCCGAAGGGGCGAAGTGTCGGACACGGACCGTGGACGCCACAAGAGGAACTGCTCCGCCCAGCAGCAGATCGACGCGCAGAGGCCGTACCTGGCTGGCGTTCTCCAGCAGGCCGCCAACGACAGCGGCCTCTTCACTGGCCTGTTGACGCCGGTGCGTAGCGTTGACCTCTGCGCAGTGTAGCTAGCGCGTGTGTGTGTCGACAGTAATTGTCGCGTTCGTCTTGGAGGTCGAGGCCAGACAGGTCGTTGCCGAGTGCCTGCGCTTCATGGCCGAGGCGGATCGAGGGAAGGCGCGATCTTCGTTCGCGACGAACGCGGAAGAGGAGACGCGGAGGGACGAGAACAGAGGCATCAAGTTTCCGTCGCGCTACAAGAAGCTGGTCAACTGCCACACGTTGCCAAAGGAAAAGCGCAAGGAGATGCTGAGGGGCAAGACCAGTGCGGTCGAGGCGGGAGGCCAGTGCGGGAGTGCGGCGACGGTCGAGGCCAACGACAACGACGGCAGGGACGAGGACGACGGGGCACCCGAGGAGGTCGCCGAATTCGTCACCGTCGGCAACGACGACGGAAGCGGTTCGACCTATGCGGACGGGGAGGAAGCGGAGGAGATCGCGCACGAAGACCAGGACGGCGAGGAAGAGGACGAGCACCTCCGACAGCTGCGCCAGTTGGCCGCCGCGAAGCTGAAACCGAAGGCGAATCGGACCAACGGCGGCGCTTCCACGGCGGCGAAGTCGAATAAGAAGAAGGCGCCCAAGCCTGCCAAGGCGCCGAAGCCGAAGCCGAAGCCGAAGTCGAAGTCGAAGCTGAAGTCGAAGCTGAAGCCGAAAAGGACGAAGGAGGCGCCCGTCAAGGTCAAGTTGGACGCGAACGTGCAGCGGAGCGGCAAAAGGAAGGGCGACGACAGCTGCAGCAGCAGCACTGAGACGCCGGCGAAACGCGGACGTCCTCCGTTTCCGGAGCAGGACAGCATCACAATGATCGCCACTCAGCCGGCCGTGTCCAAGTCTGTGCGCGTCCTCATGCCGGAATTCGACCGGCGTGCGACGCAGTCGCACACGGAGCCCACGACGTTCTCGCAGACGACAAGGTGAGAGGGAGATTCGCGGCTTATTGCGCGCCTGACAGTGCTTTTTAAGCGCGCTGACGAACGTGGAGAAGTTCCTGCTGAGCGAGGCACCGACGCAGAATTGGCTGTTCCCCCCCCTCGATGAGGCGTACGCGTCGGGCAAGGGCGCCAGGAAGGCAACGCCGAACTTCAAAGGTGCGGATCGTGACAGCTGTATGTAGCCTCAGCGCGCTAACCGTGGGCTTTGCGTTACATGGTCTTTGGTCCCCAAGGAGAAGTGGAATACTGTTTAGGCGACACGGGACAGTCGACGGACGCCCAGCCGCAGGCCATCTCGACGCCCAAAGACGACAAGCCGATCGTCCCTGTCGAGCCGACGGCGGTGGTCGTCCCCGCGTACCCGGCAGCGACAACGGCTACGGACGCGGACACGAGCGCCGCGAGTCAGACGCGGGGCCCAGTTGCGTCGCCCAAAGTGCGCCAGGAGTGGCTGGGCGTGCTGACTAGCGTCTTCACCCTGCGCAACTGGACGGTCCCCGAAGTGAAACCGACGGAGACGTTCCAGTTGCGATCGCGCCTGCGCAGCCTGCTCGTGCAAGAGGTTCGACGCACTGAGCAACTGCAGACGCCTACTAAGCGCGATCACTTGTACTGCAGGCCGACGACGACTGCTCGTCTGGGGTCGTCGAGTACGCTACAGCGGTGGCCATGAAGGCGCACCCGACCGGCAACACGCAACAGATCCGCTGGCTTGTGGCGTCCGCGATCTGCAGCTTCAAAAAGAAGCTGGCGAAGACGCGCACGCTAGAAATCTGTGACATGGTACGGTTCAGAACGGAGAATACGGCGCACAAGGAGCTGAAGTTCCTTTGTGTTCACAGATCACGGACAGTGTGGCGTCCGCGGCCGAGGAACGGAAGAAAGCGCAGGAGAGGAAGGCGGCCAGCTGAGTTGGACGGCTGTCGACGACGTCGGGCAAGCGGTTGTTGGGAGTCCCGCGAAGGCGTGGATTGTCGAATTTTCTTTTTTGTCGTTTTCTTCCCCTTTGTCTCTGCTCCGTTATTCCCTGTTGCTGTGCCCCTATGCCTCTGCCTATCCCCTATGCCTATCCACTATGCCCCCATGCTCACTTTTCGTTTTGTCCAGCGTTTTGTCCGCAATCTCCAATGCTGCTCCACGTTCCACGTTGATGAGCGTTGGCGGTGCGATGGTTGTAGTAAAGTGGTCGCGT
Source organism: Paralinhomoeus sp. GSCO2_6 (assembly GCA_030248085.1). Lineage (NCBI taxonomy): Eukaryota > Metazoa > Nematoda > Chromadorea > Monhysterida > Linhomoeidae > Paralinhomoeus > Paralinhomoeus sp. GSCO2_6. The sequence goes on from JASAMY010000775.1 coordinate 36,620, forward strand.
TTGTGAAAAGGAAAGGACGCCAAACAAAACATCATACTTATCCTGTCGCTGGCTGTCCTGTCGATGAAACGCTGTCACCGAATTTTTGCTCAAAGTGTACTCACTGGGACACTCACCAATAATGACTGACTCCGACGACGACTTCAACTACGATGATCCTGCGCGCGACAGCGACAGCAGTGCTGGCTTGACAGCTCCACTAGCGCAGGCAGCCGACATGTCGTCGTCAGCGTCGACGTCGAGCAGTGACAGCGAGGGACGCGACGAACGCGCGGTGGCACGACCTCGACGAGGCAGAAAGCGCCCATTAGCGGAACCAGGGACGGGCGCCACCAAGGAAGTTCTCAATGAGAGAGGTAATGAAGCAGACGCAGATTGCCGATTATTGCTGACGTACATGGTGTGCTCACACGGTAAAGGAGGTGAAGGTTAATGGGAATCCGGACTTGTAGGCCAGGTGCGGACAAGGACGGTTGACGATAAGCCACTCTCAATCCTCAGCAGAACCGGAAAGTCCGAGGTGGCGGCAATGCCGAGAAAGGTGGGCAATCGGAGACCGTCCGAGGCCGAAGCGCGCAACTCCGTCGTTCTCCACGGAGTGACGAACGTCTCCAGGAACCTCCGGTGGTCCGACACAGCGCCGCTACCAAAGGCCAGTCGACCGCCGGATAAATAACGCTTAACGGTAAACGTTATATTTTCTGCTTTAGCAGTGCCGGAAATTCAACGGCGACAAGCCTGGACCTCGGCATCTCAAGAAAACCGATTCTTGTGTAAACATTTTTGGAAAATTTTCAAAATACCTTCTCAAATCATGGATCAAATACACGAATCAACTAGCGCAAAGGTGCGCTAGACAGTTTAAACCTTTGACTGTCGAGGAGGCAGCCGGCTACGTGGGAATCCACCTAGTCATGACCATGAAAGTGTTGCCCCGAGTAAGTGCCCTTCCCCGGTGTCCACGCGCCCGCTTCTCAGGAAGTTCGACATTCTGTGTCGACGGAACCTGTTCAGATGAAATGGCACTGGACACACCCTCACTACAAAACGGAAAGGATCATAAAAACCATGACGTACAATCGCTTCATTGAAATTGAAAAATTTACAAGGACGTACCATCTGGACAAAGCACGCGCCTCGGGCGCCTGCACTCCTGGTCACGCCAATTACAATGTAAATTGGAAAACCCAGTCTATTGAAGACGCGTTCAACAAAGGAGCTCAAGAATTCTATAGGCCCTCAGAGAAAGTGGCCATCGACGAGAATGTAATCAGCACGAAGGTACGATCATGAAGTTGACGCTGTCCCGCTTTAAGCGTATTGCCCGTCTCACAAACGCAGCTCGTACGTGGCTCGGACGTACGTACTTTCCTAGTAGGATACTGACTTCCATGGACACAAATCACACACGCGCAGGCTCGACAACCAATGAAAACGACAAATCCTGGCAAGCCAGGTTCCAAGAAAAACGGCATTCGCTGTTACGTCCTCGCTTGCAAAGGAGGCTACGTATTCCACTCGAAAATGCACACGACACGGAACTATAGAACAGACCAAAAAGGAAAATTGTTTTCAATTTGTTGGGCATTGCTCGACGCCGAAGGCGTCAGCAAAGGATATTCTTTGCTCGACAAAGGACACAAATTGTACGTGGACAACCTGTACACGGTAAGAGCCGTCCACGTTCATGTTTAAAAGGCTTTACTTGTACGTGCTGCGCCTTCCATGAAAGGCTGCTCTTACCCTAGGAGGTCCCCCTCTTCGTGGCGCTACAGGCCAGGGGAGTGGACAGCACAGGGACTTTAAGAGCGACAAAGGCATTTCTCCCAAAGTGCCTATGTGTGACGCGCACATCGGACATGAAAGGCGCTCTGTTCTACAGAGGCGACTTCGTGTGCGCGTTTGCCAATCAAGCGAATATGAGTTTTACGAATTGGTTCGACAATAGGCACGTCATGATCCTCTCTACTTTGCCAGACGTGCCCAATGAGTTCAACTTCTGCAAACGACGAGGCAACACAAGAGTTGGCCAGTCAAAGAAGTTCAGTTTGCTCACTATTCCCAGACCGGAAATAGTGAAAGAATATACTAGTGGCATGAACTTTGTGGACGTCAGGTAACAGAGCGTAAAGTGCGCGAGATGTGCCTGTCTGCGTCCGTGGATGCAATAGTATATTTGCATAAACACCCGCGTATGTGAATATATTCGGACAAAGAGAGCACCAATTACAGCGACCAGCTTCAAGACATGTATATGCGTCGCATAAGACGATTCAAGTGGACGGTGCGCACGCTGGAACACTATCTGTTCGCGTGCGTCCACAACGCCATGGTGACGAAAAAGGAGCTCGACAGCGACTCGGGCTGGACGGTGGCGTCATTCCGGGAGCAGCTCGTCAACGAGCTCCTGAAAGTGGCGAACTCCTCGAAAACGGTAACTGTGAACGCATTTGCAGTGTGTAGCGCAGGGAAGGTGGAAATACGGGGGGGGGGGGGGCGGGCGATGGGTGAATGCTGAACCATGCTACAATAGGAAGTGCGGACGAGCGCCATCGCACACCGTAGACACATTCGACCGATTAGGTGGACTTGCGCCCCACCGCGCCACCCACTACAAAACCGTCCGAGATGGTAGCCGCCGATCTTCTGCGCAATAACCACACACTCCATCTCAACGTGGACCAGACCGATGGCAGACGACTGCGTCAGAAGTGCAAGGCTGCAGCGTGTAAAACTAAACAAACTTTGTTCATCTGTGGCGCATGTAACGTCGCGCTGTGCAATACTACGTGTTTTCTCAAGTGGCACGCGGCAATGTAATCATGCGTCCGTCCATGTACATGCGTCCGTCCATGTGCACGTGATAAATAATCTAAAAAATGCGTGCTTGAGCCGCGCCTGCTGTAATTGTGACGCGCCTGCTGCTGCCAAGCCACGCCTGCCCCGTAAAACGTGAGCGTGCAACGTGAAGCGAGCGTGTGTATGTGTTTGTGCACCGCTTCCCACTCACACATTAACACTAACAAAATGAATCATCTCCATGGAAAGTAGACATTACGTTACACGAACATCAGCTTTCGCTGACGTACCTGTAGAAATTCGACCGAGGATTACCTACATAATGCGATGTAAATTTAACGTAGCGTACAGGGAAAAATTCAAATTTTTCGTTCCTCGTATGTACCTTCCTCGTATGTCCCAATTTATCGATTTTTTGACTGATCCATGTACGTCGCTGGGCTTGCGTCGTGAGCGTAAGTCTGCGTCGTGAGGAGTGCGCGCTCACGACGCGGCATAAAGAGGTATCGTTGCGAGCAATTTTGAACTGGATTTTGATTTGATTTAAACAGCTGTACATAGATTTACATACCTAGGTACATGTATCACGTAGGCGTCCGCGTCCAGCCAGTGAGTTGCTCCACCGGCTGAATTTACCGTAGCCGCTGAAACGTCTCTCATTATTGGGTGTGTAGCTGTACGCACCATCTACATACGTATATGTAGGCATCTACCGTACTACTCTAATGTTGCCGATAGTCGTATACTGTCGTAGTCGAGTGGTTTATTATCCAATTCCATAGGTTTATCCATGTTTTGTCTCAGTCTCTATTGAAAATGCCATGGGACGCAAATTATAGGTGGGAGGGGGAGTCCTGCGTCCCCACTTGGCGCTATTGTTATTGCATCGTTCGCGTTTGATTGATTGAATGAACTTTGATTGCATTGTATTGTTGCCTGTATAGAAACAAACGACAGGCATACTCGACTCGAAGTCTCGTCGACTCAATTTGGACAGAACGTTGGTAGTTGCTGCGGAGCGGGGTATCGTCACGTTGCGTTGCGTCGTGTAGATCAAAGCAATTTTTGTGCTTCGCAGTTTGTTACGACTGGAATGGTTGCTGCTCGCTCTCTTCTGACGTTCGCCTTTCCCTTAGTGTTGCGCAGTGGGATTCCTGTTTCCTGTGCCTGTGGGCCGCTCGAACCGCTCTTATGCATCTCCAGGCAACCAGGGGGGTGGGGGAAACGGCAGGGGCATGGGTAAACCTCTAGCCTGACTAGCCCTCTACACAGACATTGGCTCGCTGGGAGACGTTCTGTTGGCCAAAGCTGCGGCCAATCGATTGTTGTGCCCGTTTCAGCGCACACTGAAAGGACGCAACGGGCAGGCATCGGCGGGAAGGGGGCGCTGGCGTTTTTTCAACGCGGGCTCTCTGGCCCCATCTCCCCAACCCCGCCAGTGCGGTCCACACACACTCTCTCCAGGCTGCCTCCTCTTTCCTCCCTCCCTCCCTCTACCCCTGCCCGCTCCCACGCCGCTCCCTGCGCCATCCATCCACTCTTTCCTTCGTTGCGCTGCCGCCCTGACCAGTCGACTTTAGTCAGCGAACGTCCTGTTGCGCAGACTAGGGTCCGCCAAGCAACGTGTTGAGTAGCCTTTGGAAAGCTTTCGGTCGAAGAAGCGTCGTTCGCTGCTCAAGACCAGCATGGACAAGCCCCAGCAGCCGGCGGAGGCGCCACCGGCGTACGCTCCGGGCGCGGCGCAGCCCATGTACCCCCAAATGAACCAGCCGCCGCCGGGGTTCGCCCACCAACAGCCGGCGCCGCAGATGCAGCAGCAGGTCGTGACGACCACCATGATGATGCCGATGGCGTTCGGACCCACGCCCACCTCCATGACTTGTCCGCACTGCCAGGCGAGCAGAGTTTTCCTTCTTATTTTTTTCCGATTTTTTGAATTTCGCTTTGCGGTTGCAGGCGCAGATCGTGACGGCGATTCGTTATGAGGGCGGCGTGCTGATGTGGCTGCTGGTGCTGCTACTGCTTCTGCTCTTCTTCTGCGTCGCCTGCGTGCCCTGCTGCGTGGACGGCTGCAAGGACGTCTACCACGTCTGCCCCAACTGCCACCGCACTCTCGGCGTCTACAAGCGCATGTGAGCAGCGGCCAAGCAAGCGCAGCGAGAGACACGGGAAGAGCGCCAGTCAATTTGGATGCCATTTTCGCAACTTTGTCAACGGCATTTTCCCTTTCTTTGCATTACAACAGGCTCGCACAAACGACTTATAATCGTGTTGCACTCTGATTTCCTGTGTGTTCCCTCGACACGACGCGCATCTCGTAAGCCGCGCTTGCCCTTGTGCCTCTTCAGTCGCGGTTGTTTGTCTCCTCTGCCTGCGTGTGCGCTGCTGTTGCGAAGCGGCTGGCTTACCAATTAATCTGCGTGAAAAGCTGCCCTGTATTTTTTGTATGGCGCATACTATAAGCATAGTGCAACACTGGGGTGTCATAGCATAAAACTAATTAATGCCATACACATAACGCAAGCTGATGCTAACCCGGCAACTGCTGAACGTGACATTCGAAGCTGTGCGCCGCCTGTAATGTAGTGATGTGGTCTTGCTCAGGGACCATGTAGAGCGTAGTGTAGCTGCTGGCGTCTACACTTTCCGCGCGAACGGTAGCCACGCACTCTGCGTCAGGAGCGGATCTAGGATTTTTTTAGGGGGGGGGGGGGCGCAACCAAAACTGTTAGCTTTCCGTCTGAAAATTGTGCAGAGCGCCGCAGGGGGCCACACATTCTGCCACTAACCAACAGTAAGATCCAAATAGGATTATAAAGTGCCTGCGGTGTCTCACAGTTCCTTCACTCAATCACAAGTTCACAACTAATGCTGAGTAGCGGTGCGCATCCCGTACGGTGGCTTCCCGACCACTGGTGCGTCCCGAGTGCCACGCGTTCACAAACGCAACGTTGCCGAATTGAACATCGTATATTTGTGTTGTATTTGAAAATTCGTTGATGGGATTGTGGGAGGGGCATGTTAGGACCACTTTGTTCTAGGTTGCAGTTGCGGTTCATAATGCAGCGTACTCAGTGAACACTGCAGTACCGCACAAAATTGTTGCTCCATCGTCACACGAGTGCTACACCTGCGGCATGGCTTAAAACTGGACAATCACTTGTCTCCTTTACCTAACCATCATCGACACAATGACGCCTACTGCAGTAACATGGAATTTGCTTCGCGTTACTACATACATTTTCCTCTGGAGCGATAGAGGTCCAAAGCCCAGATCTGGGGACCACGTACCCCGCCCCCCCCCCCCGTTGTTTAGTGCAGTTGCAATTGACTGCAATGGCTTGTTGAGTTCGCACGCATGTAGGTACACTTCATCTCGCGATGCGACCTCGAGTCGAACGAGCACGCAACACATGCACGAATCGGTGAGAGCCCACAACAATGAGGTCGGTCACATTACAAATGTTCAAATCTAGGTATAAAGTGACAAGCGAAAATCATCATTGGTCATGTATTGCAACGTCTCAGTTGAGTAAAGGGGATTTTTTAGGTCCGCGACGACTACACAGTTGGAGGCGCGAGGCAGTTGTCTCTTGGGCAGTGGATAAGATGTGTTGCCCAAATTGAGCGAATTTCAACCTCCCGTTGTAATGGTACGGCAGGTTGGTTGTGCAGTTCGTTCGTACCGTTGGTTGCGTGCGCGGGAACGCGCCACGTCACGTAGGCAATCGTAATGGCGACGATACGACGCGACGGCCGACGCGTGAGTGCGCAATAGGGAGGACCGCACTGCACTGCGAGGAGGAGGAGGATCGTTGCCCTCAGTGGAGTTTTCCTCACCGATCGTTTTGTCGTCGACTACGGCGCCGTCTGTCTGTCTGTCTCACTCGTTGATTCCGGTTGATTGACTGGAGCAGAGACTGTCACAGAAAATGTCGGACCTAAATGTCAGTCTGCTGGTCGCTGTGTGCGACGAGTCCTTGGCGATGGGCTGGTCGACGGGTCCAAAGCTGCCCTTCTCCTTGCCCAAGGAGTACGCCTGGTACTCGGACATGCTGACGCGCACTCGGGACAAGAACAAGAGGAACGTCTCCATAATTGGGAGGAAGACGTTCTGCATTCCCGTATCCGTCAGGCCCCACGGCTACAACATTGTCTTGTCGAGAAACGAGAACCCTTGGGACGACCAGACGCGACGGGTGCGTGCGTGCGTGCGTACGTGCGTGCGTGTGTGTGTGTGTGCGTCTAGCGCTGCATGGCGTGTAAAATGAGATCCGCGACCGCAGGAGCTGAAAAAGTGGGATGAAAAGCTCGACAGTAAAACGATGTTGGCGACGTCGTACGAGCAAGCACTCGACATCGTGAGGGGACTCCCAGGTACTGTGTGACGCAGCCTACAGAATGTACCAATTGCTTACGACAAACAATGTGTGCATAAATGGAAGCCCAAATTCGCACAGACGTCGAGAGGGTGTTCAACGTGGGCGGAGTAGCGCCCTACACGGCTGGCTTTCATCATCCGTCTTTTCACAAGCTCTACATTGAACGCGCTCACGCACGTGGCCTTGCAAAGTTGCGTGACTGACAGTGACGTGCACTGCGCACCCTAAACTGCACAGTTTGTCCACGTGCCGCTATCAGGCAGTATGTGGTGCAAGCTTCGCCTACTTTCATTTCTTCATATTGATTAGCTTGCCTCCTCTTGAAAATTGGTAACGCTGTGTACCCGCACATACAGCAGTGCGTTTCAAAAGAAGGAGGTGGGTGAACGCGTTCCAAAGACGCGCGTGTACGCCGACTGCGAAGGGGACGTGTTCTTTCCCAACTTCGACCTGAGCCCTCTGAAAGACGTCACCGCCCAATCGGATGACATCCTCCGAGGACCTCAGGAAGAGAACGGCATGAAGTATCAGATGTTCGTCTATGAAAAAGTGGAAAACTGATCTAGGAAGAACTGAAAATATCGTGGTGTTCAAGGCCCTCCTTTTTGGCAAGCAGTGTGATCTGTCACCATGCATCATGCTGCAGTAGGCGTCATTGTGTCGGTGACGGTTAGGTAAAGGAGACAAGTGATTGTCCAGTTTTTAAGCCATGCCGCAGGTGTAGCACTCGTGTGACGATGGAGCAACAATTTCGTGCGATAGCGCTGTGTTCACTGAGTACGCTGCATTATGAACCGCAACTGCAACTTAGAACAAAGTGGTCCTAACATGCCCCTCCCACAATCCCATCAACGAATTTTCAAATACAACACAAATATACGATGGTCAATACGGCAACGTTGCATTTGAACGCGTGGCACTCGGGACGCACCAGTGGCCGGGAAGCCAGCCACCATACGGGCTGCGCAGCGCAGCGCTACTCAGCATTAGTTGTGAACTTGTGATTGAGTGAAGGAACTGTGAGACACCGCAGGCACTTTATAATCCTATTTGGATCTTACTGTTGGTTTGTGGCAGAATGTGGCTCTAAACATTCCGAGCAACGGCCACAGAGCTCGCTGTCTGTGTTGGTTAACAAATAAGGTTGTACAGTCCTTCGGTTTTATTTGGCCAATCCCAACACATCCCAGGGGACGTAGACAACGCGAGGCATTGGGAAAGTCCAAGCACGACATGAGCGCGGCGATAGCAATAAGACTACCAATAAGACTGGAGAAACTACAGTCCTTGACTTGCGGCTTATTCCGAAAGGGGCAAAAGGGGGAAAGAAGGGAAGAAGGGTGCCTTCTGTCTGACGACACGCCTGCTCTGACCCAGCGACGACGGCGCAGGTGTATGGGAAGCTGCCTAACAACGAAGAAGGCAGGTAAGATGGTGGGACGAGCTGACGACGCCCGTCGGCGTCAGCAGACGCCTGCGACTGCAGCTGAAGACTCCGGGGAGCTGCGACGACGCTGCCGACGAGGCGAGACACGCACCTGCAGATGGGGGAGAGCTGCCGACGCTGAATCCGGGCGACGACGCTGCAGCGACGGTGCGTGAGGCCCACCCACCCACGCTGGCGCGGCAAGGATAACAGGCGGACGCACCTGTGATGTGAACGGACGGTGGGGGCCAGCGGCTGTCGACAAGTCGACTCGGGGCCTGGCGACGACGCGCTGTTGGCGCGCCTCGAAATCTGCAATTGACTGGGGTCGGTAGTTGGTAGTCGGCGCGTCGGCGTCACACCGACGCGACGCTGCGGCCATTCCTGCAGGTACCGACTGCCGACTGAACGTGGCGACGCGCAATGGCACCTGTCGAATCCGAATCCAAATGCCAGAATCGATGCCCAAGGCATCTCTGCCAGTGTCAACTGAGTCAGCCGTGACGCGGCGCTGTCATGTTCAGTTAGTGTTTCAACAATTCTTTCTCGTCAACAAACATCAAGCAACATTTCTCGCACGAATACAATACATACCGATTCAAATCTTACGATACTCGTGTTAAAAAAGATAAGAATCAACATACACCCGCGTTACAGTATTTTCTTTACTACGGTGGGTGACGGTGACGGTGACGTGACGGGTTTGAAGATACCCCATTCAATGGGAAAAAATCTTCTCATATGCACCATTTGCACAGGGCCTTCGTTATTGCGGTGCGACATTTTTTCCCTTGTCTCTCCGTTAAATGCTTTTAGGTACGATATAAATTTTTGTTTATATTAAGTTCTTGTTTAGGCTTTGGTTAGGCTTAAGATGAGCTTAGACTTAGGCTTTCGCTTAGGCTTTCACTTAGGCCTTAGCTTAAGCTTTTACTTAGGCTTTCGCTTAGGCTTAGGCTTTGGCACACGCGTACGTGCCCATGCACGCTCGCCCACGCGGCACGCGCACATGCACATACACGCGCGCACGTGCAGGCACACACGCACATGCACGCACACGCGCGCACTCGCAGGCACACGCGCGCACTCGCAGGCACACGCGCACATGGGCGCACACGCGCGCACGCACAGGCAGTGCACGCGTGCACGCGTACGCGCGCATGTACACGCGCACGCACACATGCATGTACACGCGCACGCGCACATGCACGCGCACGCGCGCACAAGCACGCGCACGCGCACGCGCACATGCACGCGCACGGATAACAGATAAAAGTTTACGGTTTTAGGTTTAGAGATATGCGAGACGGAGAAACAAGAGAGAAAATTGCCGCACCGAAGTAACGAAGGCCCCGTGCATATGGTGCATATGGTGCATATGGGAAGATTTGTCCCAATTCAATGCAATGGCAATTTCCAAAATATGCAACCGATACAACCACAACCGATACAAGGGATTATTGTTCCCGCCTCCAGTTAGTTAGTAGTTACTCAAAGCGAAAGTCGGAAATCGTGTGTTGGAAAAGTCGGAAAGAAAGCTAGAGATGGCCGAGAAAGAGCGGTGCGCGGCGTGCCACGTCAGCTTCGAGAACAGCTTTGAACTACGCGAACACAATCTGTTCGAACACGAGCTCCACGGTGACGACGGCCATATTGCCACGGTTGGCAGAGAAGAAACCGTCGCGTATGCAGCTGCCTCCTCGCGGTTCGACGTCGACGTCCCTCCTTCCCCTTTGGCGGAGTCGACGCCCGTCAAAAGCCCGCGAAAGAAGCGACAAGACCAACGTCCTTCCCCAGAGAAACGGACCTTGAACCGAGCCGGTGAGGGCGACCATTCGACGGCAGCAGAAGGGGTGTCCTTATTTCAATTATTTATGACCAGCAGTTTGAAACATACGTACCCAAGCAAATCGCCCCTGGTCGAGGTAGAGGAAAATCCTTTGGGTTGGGGTGGGGGGTTTGCACAGGTGTAGGTTGGGTCTCAAGCCAGTGGGGGGGGGGGGTGTTGAATCGAGAGGATGGAGGGTCTAGACCCATTTCGGGGGTAAAATTTCGGGTGATAAGAAATTTGTGAGGGGGATTCTGTACCGAACTAGCGCGTAAATGGGTACTTTTGTCCAACATGAGTCAGAATATGGATTAAATAGCGTAATGTTTTCAATATAGAGGGGGTTTCCCAGAATTTATCCAGGATGCCGATGGTCAGTGGGGGGGGGATGAACCCTCTCTGCCGAGCCCCCTCCCCCTACACCCCTGACCCCACCTATGTGGGTTTGCAGTGTTATTTCGGTATTTGTGCAGGTCGTGCCACATCACGTTAGCAGACAAAAATATCCTGTCCAAAATTGCAAAAAAAATGTGATCTCCTCCTCCCCGCCCTGGAGAGAAATTGTGAAGGGGTAGTTTTAAACTCAGGGTGTGGGTGGGGCGGGCGGTAAGGACTAAGAGGGGGGTGGCTTTCGCAACACTGCTTACGCGATTATTACCAAATATAAAATTTGGACACCCCAACAGGGGCGACAGAGTGGCTCGGACGTCAGTTCTATCAAAAGGCCGCAGAAGTGGGCCAGATCCTATATAATGTCAGCATGGGCACGGTGGAGGCGCGTCGCGCGCCATTCGGAGAGCTGCCCAAGGGATGGTGGGAGGGTGCTATTTTTTCGCTATTTTGGTGAAATAATATTCAATCTGGACACTGAACTCCAGTCTCCACATTCTCGATAGCTTATTGGCAGTATTTTCAATTGTTGAAACGGGGCCCAGGAGGCGGCGCAACTAAAGGCCTTCAAATCGTCACCGCTGTTCGCTGACAAGCTCACTGCGGTCGTCTTGTGCGAGCTACATTTGCGGGACAACTTCAAAACGAAGATGAGACAGTTGGCATTCTCGGACCACGAACAGCAGGTTGCAGGATGTGCACTTTTGTTAAGTTGTAGCCTGCTTGTACCTGACGGGTACAGGTGACGGAGTCGGAAATCTTTGGTGGCGAGGTGGCGCTCGCCGACAGGCTGCAGAGGGTGCGCGTCAAGGGGCTCGTCGACCGACCGACCGCCGAGTCGTTTCATCGCTGCGCGGACGCGTACGCGCCAGCCTGGAGCGCGCGTGGAAACGGGCGATTTCTCGAGTTCTTCGACAAGAAGCGTGGCGTGCTCATCGACCATTATCTCGAGCCTGTGAGGGCAAAGCTGCTCGGACACCCCCCTGGTTTGACATGACACTGACCTGACATGACATCGAGATAAAAACGCATATCAGCGGTGTATGTAGGCCGAGTGACGGCCAACGACTGCGAGTGTATGAACCGCCAGCTGAAGGCCGACATCCCCAAGAACTGCAGCCAGGCGGACTTGGTTAGGCACCTGCGCGAGTTCTCTGCAGGAAAGCTCGAGCAGCTACAGCTGGGCTTCCGGGGAGTGGGTCCTCTGCGGGTTGCCAACCAGTTCAAGGTTCAGTTTCCAATCACCCCTCGTGCGCTACTCACTCGCTCGACTTTCGACTTGGGGGAGTGGGGGGGGGGGAGAGGGGTAGTCGGTGTGGTATGCTGGTGGGGAAGCAATCACTGTAGAACCATACCTGTAACTGGGTGGTCCCCCCAGGTTCAATTCTGTGTAGAACCCCCGTTGTATGGACACGCCAGGTCAATGTTTTTCGAAGTTCAGGCGCAGCTGAAGCAACACGGAGACTTCGCGACCCTGAAAGAGCGCCGCGATGCGTATTCTCAGTTCGTCGGGCTGCCGGTGGACGCGATGCCGGAGTTGGTGGGGCTGTCGCTCACCGAGAACGAAATTCGGTCCTTTTTCCGAGATGGTGATTCGTTCGAGTTGTTCTGACGTGATTGATTGAGTGTGGCGTGTACTTTCCTTTGACCTTAACTACGATGAATGAATTTACTTATGCAGTAGGATAACGCTATTGGAATGGACGCTACGAATACGTTTAGGATGGCTGCAGAGCGCTGGCGTGCTCGACAGTTTGTACGCATCTGCAGCGCAGCTGGTGGCTAATCACGAAACTTTGATTCACCAGCACCCTCAGCAGCCCTGCACGTTCACTGTCCTCTCCAGCGACAACAAAGACTACAGAGTCACGCACGATGCCGAGCTCGTCAGCTTTGTGTGTAGCTGTCAAAAGTGGGACCGCCGGCGGCAGCTCTACTGCGAGCACAGCCTTGCTGTGGCTGACTGCAACAAGTCCCTCAGGCATACACGAAATTTGTCTGGTGTCTACCGTTTTCTCCCTCTCAGCCCGGGTTCCATTCTCAGTTTTCACCCCCTGTCCTGTCACGTTATCTTACCCGACGAGAATTTCATGTATGCCCACAGACAGTACATATTGAACGTGGCGGAAACCGCAAAAGCGTCGAGCACTGTGAAGCTGCTGCAGCCTCTTCAACCGGCTGGTGTGCATTTCACGCAACTGGACTTGTAGAATATGGCAAAGGACATGTCTATTTCAGGAGCTGGCCGTAAGGGCGCGACTCGCAAATACGGCGGTCTGCCCGACACGGCGGGGCGCCAGCTGGCAGCGGTCGTCGACTCTGAAGACATGTTTGGGAGAGCCGATGAGCGCCCTCAGTGCCCGTGTGGTTGCGGATGGACCGCTCCGTCGAGAGACGAGCGAACGTCCATTCCCACTATTCCCACCGGCCCTGCGACCAAGCCGCACATGGACATGGTGGAGCCGTTCGTGTTGACGTCCGTTGGCTCTTTCCTGAACAAAAAACACCAAAATGAGCGAAAGTGCTGGGGATGCGATGTGAGGTTCTAAGAGCAAAATTCTTGTGGCTTAATTGTGCGCTACTAGGTGCGGATTACGGTGAACGACATCGAGCCGTTCGACCTCATGCTGATCCACAGGGAGCGGCATCCGTACAAGAGGGACGACGGACGCGAAGTGTACACTGCGAGGAAGGACGAGTGCGCTTATGACCGAACACCTAATGTAACGTAATTTAGACCCCATTTAACCCGTAGTTGACCAAAAGGTACATCCGCAATTTTGTTGAACAATTTTTCATTGTGTGGTCTCTTTTTGGTCTGCACCCCCCCCCCCTCCCTCGCATCCCCCTCCCTTTCTCACACGGTTCAGTTTGATACATTGGTGGCCGCCTTCACTAACTTTCGCTTTGAGTAACTGGAGGCGGGAACAATAATCCCTTGTATCGGTTGTGGTTGTATCGGTTGCATATTTTGGAAATTGCCAATGCAATGCACTTGTGTCGTCGTAGTCGAATTTTTGTCTTGGCCACTCAACGGCGACTCTTGTGGTAGGTTGCTCCTCAAATAGCCTGCTCCGCAGCTCACAAACAACATCTAGCATTCAACGAAAAACTAACTAACGAAAAACGGGCATTTATAATTGTAGTTCTCGAAAGACGAACAAGAATTATTATGAAATTCTGGGGCTAACAAAAAACTGTACAGAAATGGACATCCGCGACGCGTATATTGCGCTCGCCAAAGAGGTTTTCAATTCTGCATTTGGCGTGCATTGTAGTTTAGAACACGTTTTTTTTGAAATGGCACGTTTTAATCACGTATTGTTTGAATCCTTGCTGCACGTGCAAGTGTTAAATAGGTTCCTGCAGTCACGGGTCGGTTCTCTGGGGCAAAAGTGGGGAGGGGGGCGGCTTTATAAGTCTTACCAAAAAACTTGTAGACAAATTCTCGGGGCCGCTTGAAAAATTCATTGTGGTGCTGAATTGGACCAATCCCTTGTCTGTGGTATGCTGATCCCCTGACTGGATCGGAGTGCGGAGTTCAATCCTCAACGTGGCAAGACTGCAAAAAAAAACAGTAACCCTCAGGCAAGGGGCTAACGCACAATTGCTGAGGGTTCCGGACCGTTCCCTGGCTCAAAAACGGTGTCCCTTGATCGTACCTTTCGTAGAGACGATCAGAAAAGGCAGAGGTAACCAAAGAAGGACTCGTGTGCTCCCCCTCTCGCCTGAGACTTAGGTCTCAAACCTCCAAAAACTTAGGACCTCCAAAGACTTAGGACGCACAAAAACTCACCTTTATTGCTTAATTTTGTTTTTTGTTCCAGCACCACCCCGACAGTGCCTCTAGTTCGAGGGCAGACAATCATGAGCGGTTCGTCCTCATCAGCAACGCATACGAGACCTTAATCAAGCCTGACTTGAGACGTGCCTATGATGCCAGCACATTTCGAGAGCCCCAGCTGCGCTACCGCTACGGTTCCACGAAGCCGCATGCCTATAGGTGCGTGTAACTCCCTTGTTCACTTGAAAATGCGATTGACCGGTGTGCATAGGAACCCGTGTGTGCTGGCGTGCGTGCGTGCTTGCTGGCGTGAGTGCGTGCGTGCTGGCGTTCGTGTTTGCTGGCGTGCGAGCTGGCGTGCTTGCTGGCGTGAGTGCATGCGTGCTTGCTTGCTAGCGTGAGTACGTACGTGCGTGCTAGCTGGCGTGAGTGCGGGCGTGCGTGCTTGTCGGCGTGAACACCTACGTCCGTTTCTAGACCCCGCCATCGGACTGCGTACGAAGACGATCTCCTCGCCCGAGCACGGCGAGCGAGGGAGGCGTGCGTTGTTTCGCCACGAACTTGCACTAGTAACGAAAGAGTAACACATGAAACCCCACTGTCTTCAGCATGCGGAATATGCGTGCTGACCCGGCAATGTCGTTCGGCGACGACGACTATGATGTCATCATTGTACTCGCGCACGCATTGTTCTTCTCGTACGGGTTGCTGCTGCTCATGTGCGTTTCTTACCTCGGCTTTGGTTTGTTGCCCAACGTACCTTGGCTGATACAAGAAACGTACGCACGGCGGACCCAAGCACGCACGCATACATACCTATGTGCAGCGCCACACAACACTGCGTTCTTCCCATTGCAGGTTGGTCGCTCTGGTTTATGGCTTCGATTCTCGCAAACTGGGTAGCTATCGAGAGGACAAACTGCTTAGTGGCCAAGAAGACAACGTATGACGTCGTGAAAACCACTT
Source organism: Paralinhomoeus sp. GSCO2_6 (assembly GCA_030248085.1). Classification (NCBI taxonomy): domain Eukaryota; kingdom Metazoa; phylum Nematoda; class Chromadorea; order Monhysterida; family Linhomoeidae; genus Paralinhomoeus; species Paralinhomoeus sp. GSCO2_6. The sequence goes on from JASAMY010000775.1 coordinate 52,195, forward strand.
GGGCGATGTGTGTACACTGCTTGAAAGTAGTGATGGAAATTAAACGAATTGCTCTGTGCTCTGTCCTGTCCTGAGTCGAGCGACAAACTACATATCTAAATGATGCAGTAACTATGAACACGATTAGGGACGGATCCAGGAATTTGGGGGCGAATGTGTACCCAGCCCGTGGAACCTAGGTAGTGCAGTGGCGTTTATTTCGGGAGCCAGGAATTTATTTCGGAAAGGAGGGTAGAAGAAAAAACCGTGTGACTAGCCATAACAGTTTTTTTGTTGTTGCACTCGTAAAATTTGCAATTTTTTGCACCACATACGTTCTGAAAGTGACACAAATTTTTCAAGGCTCAATCAAAATAATAGTTGCGCCACAGGCGAAAATTTTGCCATTTCTATGTTTCTCAAAGCATTCTTCCTTAACATTGATTGTAATAGGCGATTGTAATTGGCCAGGTCCGCTAAGAATTGAACACACTACCGGGCCAAGGGTGAGTTGCGCGCTCTTCACAGCCAATGGCGGCTCCAGGTTGGGGAAAGGGGGAATTCCCCCTCCCTGAGATCGATGCGATGCCGATGTTATGTATTACTTGTCAATAAAGGACCGATTAGGTGCCGAAAGCATCGCCGAAATGGCCCAGTATCTGTAAATTTCAACAGGGTTTCGCTTCTGCTAAATCGTCCCCTATTAGATCATTACTGTAGTAGTTTGACCGATTACGGTAGCGAGCGCGAACGAAGTAGCAGTGCTAGATTCTAACATGCTAGCTGGCTTTTGTCCACTGTTGGCTGCTAACAAAGTATAAACCGGCCTTAACTAGAACAAGTGACGTACACTGAGGTCACATTCAGTGCAAGTATCGTAAATCTCCCAATGAACAAATCCCCTGGGGGCGTCCGTTTTTCCAACTTGCTTCTACACTTGGCGTTCATTGGAGGATTTACAGTAACCCTTTTTAAACTGCTTGCCAGCTTTCTTCTAGCGCGAGTCCTAAACGTGTTCGACTTCGACCAAGTGCATAGGTAGTTTTAAATAGCATATACCTAGGTATGTAGCTCCGTTGCTCCAAGTGCGTGTGCGCATTGGAGCTGGTCATTGGAGATGCTCTGATTGAGCTCTGCTCATGTGCTGGCGAAGGGCTGGCTCATTAGGCAGCCAAACGTACGCAACGTCGAAAACGAAATACCAATGGGTGTCGGTCGAAGTCGATATGCAATTAGCCAACTGCGTGTGCGTATCTACTGCGCTAATAAGGGCAGGATTGTGCGCGTCAGTACAGTACCACTTTCTTTCTATTCTTCTATTCTATTCTTTACCGAGCCAGGAGGCGAGCTGGGAAGGGGGGGGGGGGTGAGGTGACCCTACAGCAAACTCCCTTCCTTAACTAGCCCTTAACTAGGCCCCCGCGTCGCGTAGCACCATATGGCCGGCGCCGAAGGGGGGGGGGGCATTGGCAGGCAGTCTAGTAGACGCAGGGATAGATTCAGGACGAGCATGGCTTCCGATTCCGGTTTGAGGGCGGCGACCGAGTGGCTGTTCCTGTCGTTGAACGCGCCCTCGCTGGCGTTCTACGCGCTCGTCGTGGTCGCGCTGACGCGTCTCCGTCGGACGCCGCCCTTCGACTCCGCCTTCTTCCGCCTTTCCCTCTTCTTGGGCCTTATTGACTGCCTGCAGATGCTCAACCTCACCTACGTGCAGCGCGACACGACGCCCAAGCTGCTCTGCAGACGCTGGCTCCGCCTGCCCGTGGGAGAGTTCCAGCTCGCGGCCGTCATAGTCGCGCTGCTGGTCGCGCAGCAGCTGCTCGTGCCCTTCATCGCTCTCAATCGACTCATTTGCATCCTCTGGCCCATAGTCGCCAGTAACCAGGTGCGCGCGTGCGTGCGTAAATCGGCGGGAACATGTGCACGGCCCGGCGCCCGCCGTTTGCAGCTCTTTTCCCAGCGATTCGTGTCCGCTTCCGTAGCAGCGGTTCTCATCTGCTCGGTCGCGTTCACGCTGCCCATAGCGAGCGTGGAGACGAGGGCGACGTGGAACGCCTCCGCTGGGGCGTACGACTTCGAATACGCCGGCGGAATGGAGATCGTGGTACCTAGTAGGCTCGCTAACGACAACGTCGTTCCACCGTTCCACGCGTGCCACGAATACGGGTCGTCAGCCGTTCCTCGGTGTTCAGCAAACGACGGCCCTCATCGGCGCAGCCACCTTCCTCTGCTGCACGCTCTTCTCCTTCGTCTGCTACGCGGTGGCCACACTGGCGCTGGTGGGACGGCGACGCCGGGCCAAGGCCTCCTCCTCCTCCAATGTCGCAATGGACGTCGAGGCGAAGCTCACCCTCTGCGGGCTCAGCACCTTCGCGGCCCAGCTACTGCACGTCTCTTGCGTCCTGCTGCCCATCGCTCTCGGTGTCTCCAACGGTCTCGTCAAGAGCGTGTTCGCGTCAGCGCTTTCTTTTCTCCTTGTAATGGCGACTGGGTTCGCAGTTCGCACGACGGCCCTGAGTTTGAGTTCCATTTGCTCCAACACACGCAAGTCATTGTTCCGCGAGTGTCACTTGTATTGTTCTAGTCGAGTCCCATTGTGCAGACTCTTTGGAATGTACTGTATATGCAGTAGGCGTACTTGGAATATAGGTACATATCTACCGTATCTGCTCCAATAGACTCCCGGTCCAGCGGTAGGATTAGGAGGAATGTTATGCTACGCACGGGCCAAAATAAAGTACAATTTATATGGTGTATACACAGCTACACCCGTACAGCTCTAACAGACGTTGTCACGTTTCAAGGACGATTAACGGCGAATCAACCATTAATGGGAGGAACCTCACCCTAGGCACTGCAAAATCTGCATTGCCATTCGAAATTTCGGGGATGAAGTGGTAGTGCCCCCTCCGGATAGTGCCACGTGGTCGGGAGATTGAAACTATAGTGACCCGGGGACACTATTGGAGGTGTTCATATGTGCATGATGTTTATGATGCAATATTTATGTTTCATAGTGGCGAGGGTAGGTAGACCAATTTTGAGATATTTCTATATACACCGTGGCTACTGCATAGTGTACAGTACATTTTAGGTCTATCGGCGGCAACGTGTTCACGTGGCTCAACCCGTACATGCTGTTGGCCTGCTCAACTCTCTTCAGATCCAAGTTTATGGACATGTACTCGTGCAGCAGACGACAGCGATGACTCTCGGCCACATTGGGAGAAAGCTGAATCGCTGCATACTGTAGCTATCGTATATCTGCATCTGCAGTCTATCGTATATCTGCATATATCTGCATCTGTACGGTACATCTGCATTCAAAAGACCGAGCGCTCAGAAACTACGGTGGTCAAGATGTAGAACACCGTGCACTTACCGACAGTTTCCTTCGATTAACGCGTTAGAATGTATCGCAAGTGACATTCATCACTCGGCGGTGAACTGTGTGTGTGGTGTGTCGACTCAACTGTCAATCGGTGTTGCGATATGGTGAGGGATCTGTCCTCTGCTACTGTTGTGCAGCTTATGCGATGAACATGAACGTGAGTTTCGTTCATGTTTGAAACGAAACGAAACGAATTTGCATAACTCTCGGATTATCGTAGCTTTAGTAGTGCCACTCATATTTTGATTTTAAAATGTGTCAAGCCAGCTATATACAAAATTTCAGCTCAATCCATCCAGTGCCACTAACCCTTACACCGCGCGGTATGTTATTGTTGCGTAGAAATCGCAGCGCGACGGCTGGAGAATGCGGCAGTCAGCGACACCCCCCCCCCCCGCCGATTTCGAAACATGACGCGTAAAAGCCGCGTAAAATCGATTTTGATTTGATTGTAGAACGTCGATGATGGCAGTCGGCTGATCGTAGCCAGCAGCAGCACCGGTCTCATTGCTATGTATGGACACCGGTCTCAGTTGTGTGAAGTACTATTTGGATCGTCCGGTAACTAATGTCGTACGGTGGGGCTTCACATATTCGGAGCGTCTTTCGCAAGCCCTAAATGCAGCCGCATAATAAACTAGTGATAGTGGGTAAGTGCGCTATCTATTCCTGCTACGAAATTGTAATATAAAAAAAAAAATGCGGTGAAATGTACTTGTGTCACAGGCGACTTGTTGTTCTTGTCACTCAACGGAGATTGCTGTGGTAACTGGGCATTAGCCGTTGCATTTCAGGTTGCGTTTCTCTTATTTGTTGGAATTTGTTGAAATTGTAGTTCGCAAAAGGCGGAAAAGAATTATTACGAAATTCTGGGCCTCGGAAGAAACTGCACAGAAAAAGACATACGCAATGCGTATATTGCGCTCGCAAAAGAGGTTTTCTATTCGACGTTCTGTGCAATTAAAATGTAGCAGTTTAATAAGCGTTCGCGTAATGTTTTACATCTGTAACGTAATATCTGTAACACTTACACTTTATAACGTTAGAGTACTTCTTTGCGTTATTGTAGTGTTTGTAAATTGTAATACCCCTGAATTCTTCATTTACTCATTTCCCTACATTTTTACTTCAATGAAAAATTCACAAATTCCTCCCTTTGTTGTGTTTTGTTTGAACTGTCAAGTAAATGATGCGGTGTATGTTGTCCATGTCTTTCGCTGGCGTTACCCCAGCTTCAGTCGTTGTTGTTGGATTAGGAGCAACGCTGGGAGGCCGTCATGACGCCTCTCCTATCTAGAGCCGCATCCGCATAGCCAAAGACATTCGGAAGAACGCCATCTGTCTGTAATCTAGGCTAGGACAGTGACAGCACGAGAAACTCCATCGATAGGGGAGTCCTCAATCTAGTGGATCCATCAAGAATCGAACCCAGAGCCGTGGTGCGCAAAAAGAGGCCGATTCTCTATCGCTAGGCCATACGCTGCCCGCACTTTCACAGTCACAGCATACTTGGTTTTATTGTAATTTTCTTTTCAGCACCACCCCGACAGCGCCTCTAGTTCGTCCGAAGCGAACGAGCAGTTCGCGGCGATCAACAACGCCTACCAGACCTTAATCAAGCCTGAATTGAGAAGTGCCTATGACGCTAAGACCTTTGGACCGCCTCGGCCGCACTACGGTTACACTAGCCGACATGGCTATAGGTTTTGTCTTGTTTTGACATTGAAACTTAAAAGACACTGCTACACTATACAGCCGACGCTTTTGCCCTATGAAAATCCGATGGAATATTTTTGCATGCCGTTTCCAGGCCTCATACTCCGTACGAGTTCAACGAGCAGCTCAGACGCGAGTGGGCGCGACAGGCAAACGCGTGCGTTTTTCTTTGTTCAAGTTCGATTTGAAAAGGAATTAAGTAAAAATTTGCAGGGGGCTGCAAAAAAGGAGAATATGTGACACTCTATTGTTGAAGTCCAGTTTGAAAAGAAGTGGTATTAAGGCATATACCCCCACTGATTTCTAGCCACTTTCGCATTGCAGCTGATCAACTCCACTTTGAACAAACCATGTATAAAATCCGAACCAAGCACAGCAACAAGTCACATATTCGGCGATTTTTGTGTTCGCTTGCAATGGAAGGAAATGTGCAGCAAAAATTGCGGCAACTGGAACTGACTGACATTTACATAGATTGAGTGCGAGAAATTAGCACACGCCCTGTGGAACCCCATGCACACGCACGTACGCATGCACGCACGCACACACGCATGTACACGTGCCCAGACACACGCACGCACGCACGCACGCACGCACGCACGCACGCACGCACGCACGCAGCACTCATGCAAGCATTAGGGTCACTACACAAATGTTATACGAGCAGTTCATCATTGGGTGGAATGCCGGAAGGGAATGGAGCAGGATTGTAGTACGTATACCTATGTGCCTCTTGCCTACACGTCGACATCACCAACTGTACATCATCAACAACCAACATTGCAAAAGTTTTAGCAGGGGACCAATTGATTCGGCAGGAACTTTAGCTGTTTCAGGTCCATGGACATGGGCAATGACAACGTCTGAGAGAGATGAGATATGAGTTGATGGACGTTTGCGTCGTTTTGGCTTGGCTGAGTGAGATGGCTCGCACAAAAATCGCTGAATATGTGACTTGTTGCTGTGCTTGGTTCGGATTTTATACATGGTTTGTTCAAAGTGGAGTTGATCAGCTGCAATGCGAAAGTGGCTAGAAATCAGTGGGGGTATATGCCTTAATACCACTTCTTTTCAAACTGGACTTCAACAATAGAGTGTCACATATTCTCCTTTTTTGCAGCCCCCTGCAAATTTTTACTTAATACAGTGTTTTTTCAAAAGATGAAGGGGTTTCTGTAATTCAACGCACGCAAGCATGCACGCATGGCGCACACACAAACGCACGCTCGCATGCTCGCATGCACGCACGCTTGCACGCACGCACGCACGCATGCACGCACGCACGCACGCACGCACATATGCACACAGACGTTCACTGACATAGGTTCACACACAATGTATGAATCGAACAAGGCAAAATTGAAGTAAAGCAAAGTACCAACAGCCTAGCAGACATACATGCGTGCATGCACATGCAGTTGTGCTATATTGCTGTGTCAGAGCATAGTGATGTAAAGTATGGAAGTGATCACCATGACTAGGCGGTCAACTTTTGTGTTTTTGCCAAAGCGATCGGACCTACCCACATCAAGTTTCTTGAGAAGCAGCCCATTTGTTGGTGTGCGTGCGTGCGTGCACATCTGTAGTGCCATATTGGTTCGTCGGAGCATAGTGGTGTAAAGAATCAAAATGATCTGCACGTGCAGGCGGTCAACTTTTGTGTTTTGGCCAAAGTGATCCGACCTACCCATATCGATATTTATCGATTATCCCGGAAGTGAAAATATTTTGGTGCGTCGGATCGTGTTGACTTCAAGGAATGAAATGTTCTACATCGAAGGGCGATCAACTTTATTATTGATGTTTAGGCCATTCGGCCTAACCACACCGACATATCGCCAATTTCCGTTATCGATATAATGGGGGGAGGTATTTTGGTGCGTCCAATTTGGTCCAATTGTTGAAAGTAACACAAGTCATGTCATGGCGACCAACTTTCTCCTTTACAGCGAAGCGCTGCGATGTACCGTTAAAGCGCCTATAGGGCACAAAATTTGTGGCCCATTTCCAAGAAAATCAATCGATAATCGGATAAAATCGGCAATATCTCGAGATCGGAACGCAGTGCACACAAATCCTTTGGCATGCAACATTGCCATCACTAGCCGGCTACACATACCAAGTTTCATCGCGATAGGCCCTGGCGTTCGCGAGCGGCGCTCCAAAAACCTGGCGGAGAACATGAAAAAAAAAGCCGCAAAATTGGAACATTTTTGGAACTATTGACCCCTTACAGTAAAGCAAGGAAACGCGTTATGGCGCATTCGATGCCCCAGAAGAAGGCGGTTCATTTGCGCCATAACGCGCCAAAATCCGTTCAGGCAATCAAAAGTTATAGGCGATCGAAAATTCAAAAAGCCGCATTGAGAAGTCGTCACATATTAGGGTTGTACGCTGACGCGTACACCCTGATTGACAACATTGTTTTAGCCGGAGCAATCTGAGTGGCTCTCATTATCGAGCGCAAATGCAGCGCTACTATTTTGTCTGGTTCACAATGTACGCCGTGTTGCTTTTCTACGCGTTATTTTGGGTTATGTGAGTTGCTTCGTGTGTTTTCGTTCGTTCGGACTGAGGAACGCACACACACACACACACACACACACACACACACACACACACAGACACACGCACGCACACGCACACACGCCAGAACCAACCAAATTGCAGCAACGTGACAAACGAGAGACTGAACCGTGGGCTGGGAGTGGCTGCGGACAGGAGGCTGAGACGCGAAATGGTCCGCCAGTGGCGCGAAAGTCACCAGCGGGACGGCAACCGCAGGCCAGTACTTACCGTAGATCCTTCAAACAACGGCTCCTTCCAATGAACGCCCCCCCCCCCCCTCCAATGAACGCCCAGGGTAGAGGGTAGGTTGAAATCAGGGTGTACGCGTCAGCGTACAACCCTAATATGTGACAACTTCTTCAATGCGGTTCTTTAAATTTTCAACCGCTCATAACTCTTGATTGCCTGAACCGATTGTGACGAATGATAACTCAAAAGAACCGCCTTCTAGACCGGAATCGAATAAGCCATCCGCGTTTCGGTACTCGAGCACATTAAGACGAAATGTCCGAAAATGTTCCGAAAAAGTGGTGTTTTTTTCCTGTTCTGCACACACTTTTTGGGTCGCCGCTCTGGAACGCTGCTGTCGATTTTGACGAAACTTGGCGTGAACACGTGGTATATAATCGCAATTTTGTGCCCCAAGGTAAATTCGTCTAGGTGCTACGGATCTAGAGTTATGGCCGATTTGGTCATTTTTTGGGACATAGTCGTTTATTTTTGGCCAAAATCCGACAAGAGCAAAACTCGAAAAAAAGCCGAGTAAACCCCCAGATGTTTTTTGATTTTCGTGAACAGCTTTACAAAGAATGTCTGGGGCGCTTGCATGACATTTGAAATTCTCACCACATAGTGAGATATTGGGTACCAAAATTTCGGCAAATCCGACCAAAAAAAGTTTGTCACCTATAGGCGCTTCAACCGTTCGTGACACCGCTGTGCTGTAATGGCAAAAGTTAATCGTACGGACTTGGAATAGGTTACTTTCGACAAATGGGAGCGCTCCGATGCCCGTGTCTCTGTCAGCCCTCTTCGAAAGGCCGTTTTTTAGGTGTTTTGTTCCAAAAGTTTGTTAGCTATAGACGCTTCAACCGTTGCTGTAATGATGAAAGTTACTCGTCTGGACCTGGAATAGGTCACTTTCGAGAATGGGAGCGCTCCGACTTCCATGTTTCGCAGCTCGACCCTCTTGGCGCACCACCATTTTGGGCAAAATTTGGAACTATGATCGTGCATTATTTTTTATTTCCTGAACGAATTCTGGCGCGTGATAGCTCAAAAGAAGCGCATTCAAAGGGGGAATCGATTAAGTCATAACACGCTTCCATACGCTTGTGCATTACCGAGAAGTTTTTGGAGATGGCAGGACCCACTTTACATACCTAACAAGCTTCTTGGTTCGTCGCTCACTCGCGCCTGCATCAATTGGACGGAAACCTCGCAGGCATCTATGCTCCACATCAAAAAATGAAATCGCCAGAGGGACTCTTGCTACATGCCAGCTATGGTTTACTGGGCACATTCTTCTTTTTACCATGTTCCCTAAATCAAGAGGTCGCTGGTTCGAATCCCAGTAACGCCTGCCTGTGCCTTTGCACGTGTTGTCCCCTTGGGAAACCCATCAGCGTTGCTTTACTGCAGTGTCTCCAGTCCATTCCACATTTTTTGTCTCTTTTCTAGGTTCTTTTACCAGAATTTTGGTAATTTTTTGAGCTGGGAAAAATATTTATGGACGAATGCATGCTACAGCCCCTGATACATGAAAATGACACATCTGCACACCCGCACGCACGCACGCGCGCGCGCGCACGCACGTACGCACGCACGCACGCACGCACACACGCACGCACGCACGCACGCACAATGTGTACAGTGGTACACGCTTTTCATAAGCTTTATGGTGCAACACTGAGCATGCGTCCGTTCTGGTCTGCTGCCGTGGGTTTGTATGTGTGTGCGTGCGTGAGTTTTTGATTAATCTTTCTTTTACGAAAAAACACTGTATTAAGGAAAATTTTGCAGGTGGCTGCAAAAAAAGCAGAATATGTGACGCTCCTTTAGGCCCAGTTTGAAAAAACGCGGTATTAAAAGTAGCCACTTCATCAGATGATCAACTTCAGTTTGGACAAACCGTGTATAATCGAACCAAGCGCAGCAACACGTCACATATTCGGCGTTTGTTGTGCGAGCCATCGCACACAGCCACAACACTACCGCTATCAATCCACCCTCACAAACTCTTTCATCTCTCTGACGATGCGCATCATTCATTAGGCATCGTATGGATGGACAGGGCACACAGCCAAAGATTCTGCATAAATAATTTCGCTACCCTGCCTATTGTATCTTAAATTTTTAATATGTGGCTTGCCCTTACAGTAAGTGATATGCACCATCAATTCACGATCTTGAGTACCAAGTACATTGTATACCCTACATTCAATCTTCGATTCTCGTTCATCTTTGTTCCGCTTCTGTTAGCCTGTGCCTATGGACGGACGGAACTGCCATCTGTAGACGTCCAGTCAAGGACAAGGCCCGCTTTCGTCTCTGAGTCCAAGGAATGAAAGGCCTCGGTCCTCATGCAGCCTGGACTACCTTTCCAGTGATCCAAGCGAGCACAACAAACGCCGAATATGTGACGTGTTGCTGCGCTTGGTTCGATTATACACGGTTTGTCCAAACTGAAGTTGATCATCTGATGAAGTGGCTACTTTTAATACCGCGTTTTTTCAAACTGGGCCTAAAGGAGCGTCACATATTCTCCTTTTTTTGCAGCCACCTGCAAAATTTTCCTTAATAATAAACGCCCACTCTTCAATGAACGCAAAGGGGCGTGCCTTAGAACACAGTTACGCAATGATATTCTGGTCAAAACAGGCATTGTCACGCTGTATTCTACGTTTGGGTCCTATATATTGCCTGTGCGCACTAGAACAGCTATTGTTTAGCCGCTGCAGAAGGCGATTTGCACCAATAACCGTACAATTTTCATTTTTATCTAAACGATTATTGGGTCTGCACAACATTGGTGCAACGCGATTTAATGCTTTAATTTATGAACGCCCCCCCCCCCTCCATTGAACGCTCTCCGGTCCAATGAAGGCCCAGGGTAGAGGGTGGGTTGAAAAAATGAACGCCCAGGGCGTTTATTAGGGGATTTACGGTATATGTCGGCTAGGCAACTTTTCAGCTCCCTCACCCCTTCCTACTCCTAGAGCAAATCCTCCCCGCTCAGCTGCAGCATTCTGCGCTGGTGATGGCAGCGAGTGACTCGCGTACTGTCTTCAGGGAGTTCGAAGACATGACGGACGACGAGGTGATGGCCATGCTGAAAGACATCGAGCGCAGAAAGCGCGAGGACACCTTCGTCTTCAGGGGCCACTCCTACCGCAGAGGGTGCGTGCGTGCCTGCGTGTCGGTAGTATACAGTACCTATCGTTACGTGCAACGCAGCGGCGACAGTCTGCACGAAAACAAAGTCGTTGACTAAAAAACGGTACAATAGTGTGCTTCACACGTTCGCTTTTCAGTCCCTATTCGGACTAGGACGACTGGAATTGCTGTGCAGCCTGTGCTCATCAACAGCAACCGTTGGGTCTTTACCCACCCGTGTGGGTGTGCGATGGAGATTTATGTATTGCGAAATACTGTATTTGTACCGTTTGAAACGTGAATTGGTCTGTAAACGCCGTGTTTTGCGCCAGATTTAAACCCGTGGAGATAAGAAGTGCGCCAATTGGGTGCGACGTTTTGGATGCTAATATGGTTGTATAGCTAATGGAAAGGCGAACTGTGCCCTGCCAACTTATTGGTCCCCGACTCGGCGCGGCCCAGTCATACATGTAACTGGGGGGGGGGGGGGGTTTGCCACCCACCCACTCGGAATTTTTCCCCTCCACAGTCCACAGCCCCCCCCCCAAACCCTCCTTCCCCCAGAAACTTGCCTACAACTGTAAAAAGTAGTGTATTTTCATCTTTTTCAGTGTTTTTTGACCATAAAACAGCTAAATAACGCTATTTATAGCCTATTTTAACCTATTTTTGACCCAAAAGTGCCTATTTAGACACTATTTAGGTACACTTTTTTACCCGCTGACACCCCCCTCCCTCTTCAAATCTGCTTACCCCCCCCCCCCACCCCCCAGAATGGTCTCCGACCCTCCCCCCCCCCCACTTCAAAAACCCGGTTGCATGTATGGGCCCAGTTGCAGGCATATGACCGCTCTCCTCGAAAAGCCACCCCCCCCCCCTCCTCCCCTACACATGTCTGTAACGGGGTCCGGTCGGGGTGTTTTTCCCTCGCCCAGTTGGAACTCACCCAATATTCCTTTTCTAGTTTGGTTTCAACTTTTCTATGTCGCTAGACTATCCCCCTCCCCCCACCCACAGGACTCCAACCGATTTCAGGTGTGGCATTGGCCTTCTTTATTTGAAAGCGCCATTGGCTACTGACAGTGTTGAAGCAGCGGTTGTCATGAACCGCCGCGTGCGAGCCGGTATCGGCGTAGACTAGCAGATACGGTATCAACATTTTATCGATCGACTCGAGCGAGCCCATACAAGTAGCAGGTGTCATTTGACAAGGTACCACGTGACTTCTATCACTGGGTGTCAATTGCATGCGTACGGTTCTTCGTTTTCGTCTCGCTGCCGACATTTACTTGTCGGGTGCAGGGATAGGAGTCGTGGAAGTGGAAGGAGCGGCAGTTGCGTCCGCCTGTTCGACGACTACAGCCGGTTCCGTGGGGGACCCGCCGTCACTCTCAGAGGCCCCACCGCTGTGATTCGCTGCCTCGGCTTCGCTATCGACCGCTGCAGCAGCATCTAGACGGGTGACAAGACAATGTGCCAGAAACATTCGTGCTGACGACTGTGTGTGCCCCAATGGTGCTTACAGTGTACACTGCGCACTCAAGCTCGTCCAACACCAGGGCGCACCACAAGATTTGCGACTCTGATTAAAGTCAGCAATGCGCTCTCATGTAATGCACACAGCGAATCTTGACGTACAGACGCACGAGCGCGATGGGTAGCGTTTACGTTGCACTCAAGTCTTTGGTGTTACCAGTTTCTTCCGTGAGAGACTCGACATCGGCGCCCTCTCCCGAGGCTTCGCTGATCTCCTCTTCCTCATCAAACTCGTCCACCCCGCTGCCTTCGCCGCTGCCCTCCTCCTCCAACTCCGACTCTGCTGAACAACGCGTGTATGGTGCTGCATCACGTCGGAGAGCAACTATGTACACCTGCCAACCGTCTAATTAGCCACAGGGGGGGGGGGGGCGCTAATTCTATCGTAGGAGAAGGGTAACCGTATTTCTAAGGAAGGGGGTAATCATAGCTTACGGTAGCACTGCCACATACAATCTGATTTGCTCAATAAGGAGGTGCCAGTAGGTTGTGTGAGATGCACTGTTCTGGTACGTAGGTAAATGTAATTCAAACTTATAACTCTTACAAACTCGCTCTAAGTGCGGAAAGCAAACTGCAGCCCCACCCTCCTGCTTGTCTTCCTGGCACTGGGCCAGCTGTGCCTTTAGCTCTTCGATTTTGGACATCAGTCTGCGTCGTCCCATCCAGCCTCTGCCGTGGCCGAAGCGATGGCCACGACCGTGGTGGCGATGCTCGTGACGCTCCCAGCCTTTGCCCGTCACCGTCTCAACGGACTCGCTGCTTGAGGATCCATCGGCTTCTTCCACTGCGACCGGAGCAACCTATGTAGGTAAACGCTGTGTTTTACTGTAATACTCTTAGCTGTGGAAGCATCGAGTGTTCAGCATTGTAGGCTGTGCGTCGGGGAAGGGGGGGGGGAGGCTGCAGAAACCGTTGCGTGCGTGAGTTGCGGCTTGGAATTGGGAAGCAGATCGCTGAACACAAAAAACTGCCCCCAACCAAAGCATGAGTTTATAACACGTAAAAAGATGGGCCGGTTGCTCCAACGCGGTTCATGTTTACTGTAATTTCAGATTATTTCAGACTGCACAGAACAAGCACCGTCTCCTCCTCCTTCTCGCCACTGCTGCTGCCGCTGTCTTTCTTGGCTGCCTTTTGCTTCTTTTGCTCAAACGGCGAAGCGATTGCGCCGCTGGGCATCGCGTTCTTAGGCCCTTTCTTGTTCTTCCTCAGTCTGCTTCTGGCCTCTCCCACCAAAACGACACTAGCAACGAGTAGCGCGAGAACGACAAGAGTGAAAGCGCGCATTTTTGCGTTCGTAAAAATCGCGTTTTTTAGAGTCGAAAGAGAAATAAAGACACCGAATATCAGTGACTGGTGGGCAATGGCGGATGTGTATTAGAAAGGACAGGCAGCTGCAAACAGACAATAGGAAGGTGATCGAACCGCCCACAGGACAGACGCTGACACAGATTCGTTCTACTCGATTCAGACAAGCTGTCGTTTCCTTTGAACGCCTGATCTTTTGATCCTTCAAGCAAAATGAGTCCTGCAGTGATACGATATGCATGACGCACTGTCTTGTACGCACCACGTTTCTTCTGAACTACATACCTTGTAAGCGTCGGCACACATACCGGTGTACGCGATTGCGCCGAAATGACTGCCAATTTTGGTTTGGTCCGCACTTTACCTATGTAGGAGAACATTTCTCCTTGCTGACTTGAAGTCATCTCGGACTCGATCGATCTCCGATTTTCGACTGTTGTTGTTGCGCTGCAGAAGTGGTCGTTGTGCCCTCTTGACAAGTTTGTCTCAGGATAAATTCTCGCAGCGCTCTTCTGTACGGCTTGATGACCATTAGGGTCACAATGGGGTCCAATGTCGGGTTCAACAAGGTGAAAGCGACTATTCCCAGCTGATGCCAGATCAGAGTCTCTATCTTCAGGGTCACTCGCAACACAAACAGAAGAATAATGGGCACTTGACAGACCAAAGGCAGGAACGCCTGTAGTGTGGCTGCCTACAAATGAAAATGCATACAGTTGCAGGTGCAACAAAACGGCAGAACGAAATTTTGTTTTTTTTTTACTGCAATTATTGTTTTCTTAAATTGTAATTCACCCTGATGACTTGCTGCGTCTCCCGTTGTTTCTGTTCGCTGCCGTGACTGTTCATGGAGCGGATGTGCTTGTGCAGTTTTCTTGACATGGCCAAGTTCATGAGGATGACAGCGATCAGAGCGATCAAGACAAACAATGGAACGAACGCGTTCAGTAGGGTGGAGATCAACTCGCGACCAGGGTAGTGGGTCCACAGACGAATTCCGCGGTTCCATGTGATGTAACAGTCAAAATTGCAAACGAACAGCTCCTGAAAAGGCTTCACTTGTTTGATTTTTAAAGCCCAATTGTGTGCTCTCGCTGCCACATTTCTTCAGCCGATCGTCGCCCCCACGGATCGCAGAATGGCTACGTCCCATAAAGATAATCTACGCAGCTACGCGAACACGAAAAGAATGGTACAACCGTCAGCAAGGATTAACGGCATTGATTGTTTCGTAATACAGAAAATTAGCAGTTTTGCGGTTTTATAGAGGTGTACGGTACTGGGCGGCGGGGCCGATTTGAACAGATCAGAGTCAGCGGTCAACCTGAATCAAGACCAGGCTGACGGGTAAACCATCTGCCAGCGCCAAGTAAATGAGTACTTTCCTGATAGTAAACAGTTTGTCGTACTGTTTGCTGTACACGACTGCAATCAGTCGGCTGAAGCTGATTGGCAGAAGAGGCAAAGCGAACAATAGTACGCCGAGCCAAATCACCCCGCCAGTGAACGTGCGTAACCACGGGGCAGGATAGTAGAAAACAAATGAAAACTGAAACGAAAAAAGAAATTTTGAGCAAATTGGAGCATTGTTTGGCCAATTTGTTTTTTATACGAGGGAAAGAGAGGTCTGTAGAAGGAACTGTACTGTTTGATGCATACCGTAAACCCTATAATTAGCCCCCGTGGGCTATTTTTGAGATGATGATGTGGCCACCCCTGGAAGTCACGTCCCGTTCTTACTTTTCAAACTTAATTCTAAGTTTTTTGAGATATCTCAACTTAAACCTCCAAAACTTGAACAACCATTGTACAGTAATCTTTTCAGCTAATCACGCAAAACCCACCGTGCGCCATCTAAACCGAGCTTTAACCTGAAATCGACTCTCCTTATGCTGAAGCGCTTGATCAGTGCGTGCGCTAGCAAAATACAGTCGCAGCTAGTCGAATAATTGATGCTAACATTCGGCAGCGCATTGTTCAAACGATAATGCCGACATCTCTAAAGAAACACGTTTGTGTCACAGAGCTTGCTCTTCGGCGGCGTACTGTACCCACTGTGCCACACGTTCCGCCGCTTTCCAAGCTCCCGCTTGTAGACATAACGCGTCTTTAAAAATAATTTCTCGAGTTGCTATCTATGTGTGGTGAGGACATTGTACGCCACACTCCCAACACAAAACGTACGCGTGACGCCCCGCATAAGCAATTCAAACTAAGATTATGGTACAATGGTTGTTCAAATTTTGGAGGTTTAAGCTGAAATATCTCGAAAACTTTAGAACCCTGAAAACCTTGGAAAGTAAGAACGGTACGTGACTCCCAGGGGGTGTCCCGCAGCTGACCACATCACTTTCTCAAAAATTTTGAAAAGTAGAGCCCCCCCCCCGCACCCCTGGGGTTTGGTACACTCTAACACACTCTAACACAGTCTCACATGCACATACATGTATATACATACACATACGCGATTATACATGGACCCAGACATAGAAAATTTTGCCTTTTAGACGGTGGTCCATTTAAGGAGGGGGCGTAATTACATATAGGGGGGGGGGGATTAACTCAAAGTGGTCTTGGGAGGGTGTATACCGTAAACCCTATAATTAGCCCCCCGGGGGCTAATTGTTTCGTTCGAGCTCTAGGAGGGTGTATAATTATAGGGGGGGGGGGCTAATTATAGGGGGGGGGCTTATAAACTGGAAGTGTCGATGAGTGGGAAGATGTGTGGGCGAAAGGGCGCGTGGAGGCGATTTTTAAGGGAAAAAGGCGCTGTGCACACACGTTGGTACACTCTAACACACTCTCACACACTCTCACATACACATACGTGTACATACATACACATACGCGACCATACATACACCCAGACATGGAAACATGTGCCTTTTAGACGATGGTTCATTTAGGGAGGGGGTGTAATTATAGGGGGGGCTTATTAACTCAAAGTGGTCTTGGGAGGGTGTATTATTATAGGGGGGGGGGGGGGCGGGCTAATTATAGGGGGCTAATTATAGGGTTTACGGTAATTATAGGGGGGGGGGGCTAATCATAGGGGGCTAATTATATGTTTTACGGTATTTGTAAATAATAAAAAAAAACTGTTTGGTGCAGAATGCGGTTAATGCATACCGTTAAAGCAGCCAAGCAATACAGCCCGTCCACACAAGCTAAATTGAGCGTGAAGTACTTGAAATCTCCAAAACTCGACCAATTCAGCAGTGAAACGAGTACGACAAAGCTGTTGAAAACCAAGCCAAGCTAAAATTCCAAACGTAGACTGTCGAATGCAATTACTAGTACTATAACTCAAGTTCAAGTTTTGAGCAATCGACCATAAAGACTTGAGCCGTGAACAAAGAAAACAGTGCAATCTCCGTCGAATAAACGCTCGACATTGAAACTGAAGGGTCTTGGGTAGAGTTTGCCATTTTACCTAAATCCTCTAATAGTGTCCCTCTCAAATAATGGACCCCCTCCAATAGGCTCCCAGGTATAGAGAGGATGAAGTGATTGTGGACGGACACCCACCCTCCACTAGTGCTTCTGAGTAATGAGAGGTATAGAAAGTATAGCGCCCTGGGCGGGCACTATTGTGCGGCGCTGATTCGCTTCTCCATCTTTTCAAGCACGCAACCGATCGCTACCCGCAATTCTGTATGTGCTAATTACCTCGGTATCTTGAGATGGGGTGAGCAGTGGCTAAACCTTTCGTATTAATGAGATAATGCGATTTCCACGCAACTGCGTAGTTTCGTGTGAATGTGTGCATGCACGAACATATAGGTACAAGTATGCACCTATTGATCGCTCGAGATGGGCGAACCTCTGTACCCATCGGAGCGGACTGAGCGCTTGTTTCCAATAATTGTCTCAACCTCTCGAAACGCGTATGTCCCATACACAATTGAGTACACTGAGTACCTCTTGGGCCTGGACGAGTTGTGTAACTGTACCTACATACGTGGGTTGTTCTTGTACTTGTACTACGGACTAACTACTTACATACATACCTATGTATACTACCTATACGCATTGTATTCTAATCTAACGAACAAAATCAACCAAAAATGCCAACGTCTGCATCAAGAAATCGTTCTAGCACTGTAGCCGACTAGCTGATGCGGCTTGCTTAAGACTCGGCTTGTCAATCTGTCTCGACGACATCTGCTGGACCATGCTTGTTGAACTCTTCCCGTCTCGACCAAACGTGCTGAGTATCAATTGGCACAGCGCAGCTCTGTAGGGTTTGATCACTATTAACGTGACAACGGGATCCAAGACTGGGTTGAGGAGCGTAAACGCGACGATGCCCAATTGATGCGCGATCAAGATGTCGAATTTAAGGATGGTCGTTGAGACCAACAGAGAAATTACTGGCACTTGGCATACCAGTGGCAGAAACGCCTGCAGTGTGGCCGCCTGAAAATGGTAATGGGCTGCAGGGCGGCGCCATGTGCACTGTATTGCAAGCAAACTGTTTCTACAGTGTGACGAATAGACAATTAAGGAAAAATTTGCAGGTGGCTGCAAAAAAAGGTGAATATGTGACGCTCTTGTGTTGAAGTCCAGTTTGAAAAAGAGCGGTATTAAGGCATGCCCCTCTGATTTCTGACCACTTCAAAATTGTAGCTGATCAACTTCAGTTTGAACAAACCATGTATACAATCCGAACCAAACGCAGCAACACGTCACATATTTGGCGTTTTTTTGTGTGAGCCGTGTCACTCAGTCAAGCCAAAGCACAAACGTCCATCAACTCGTATCTCTTCTCTAACAAGACATTATTATTGCTCATTACCATGAACCTGACACTGACCTAGATTGGTGTCTAGTCCTAAATGGCTCCTGGCAGAAGTGATACTTTGTAATGTTTCTCCAGTTAGCATATTCTCCTTCTATTCACTTGTCACCTTTTGCCAGGCACCAACTCGTTCAAGGCCCAAGTGCCATCCATCCTCGATCCTAGTGCCTGGTCCTACTAGTGTTCTGATAGAAAGGCCCAGTGTTGTGCACGAATGAGTCCTCAATAGGATCATGTGATGTGCCACCCATTTCCCTACTCCATCGATCATTCTCATTCTTCTTGGATCAGTGTCTCTAGTCCTTAATGGCTCCTAGCGATACTTTGTAACATTTCTCCACTTAGCATATTCTCCTTCTAACCAGTCGCTCGCCCACACTGCAAAACATGTCAATCATGCACATGTTCTGCTTGTGTTGGCAGTCTGAAACAGTGGATCTCATACAACATATGAGCCTGGGACTATGAAATTTTCTTTCAACAGTATGTAGTAGCATATAGGTATGAAGGCTGCTTGCCAACAGAGGTGCTCAGCATTTGTGTTGTTGTCCCCCATTGTAGAATGCTTTGAAAAGCATCCAGAGTTTTCGCAAACATTTTCTGGAGTTTACCAATACCGCGCGAGAATACGAAAACGCGCGATGGCGCATTCGATGCCCCAGAAGAAGGCGGTTCTTTTGCGCCATAACGCGCCAAAGTCCGTTCAGGCAATCAAAAGTTATAGGCGATCAAAGATTCAATAATCCGCACTGAGAAAGTGGTCACATATTAGGGGTCAGACGCTGATGCGCTGACCCTGATAAACAGCTGTGCCGCTGTGCCGCATCGGAGCCATCGAATTTGTCAAAAGGGTACTATTCCAGGTCAGGACGATCAACTTTCATCATTGCAGCACAGCTCTGCAATGAACGTGTGAAGCACCTATACCTGACAAACTTTTTAGGCGCAAATTTGCGAAATTTTAATTGCCAATATCTAATTACATGGCTGGTATTTCAAATGTCTGGAAAGCGTCCTAGACTTGCCTTGTAAAACTGTTCACGAAAATCAAAAAACATTTGGGGGTTTACTCGGCTTTTTTTCGAGTTTTACTCTTGGTGGAAACCACCCAAAAAAACGGCTATGTCCAAGGTAAAAAATCGATAATTGGTAAAAATCCGCAATATCTCCTGATCGGTAAGATGTACAAACTAATCCTTTAGAGTGCAAAGTTGTTGCCAGGGACTGGATAGGCACACCAAGTTTTATCCAGATTGGTTGGGGCTCTAGCGAGCGGTGGTCCAAAAACTGGGTAGAGAACATGAAAAAAAAAAATTACCACTTTTTCGGAACATTTTCTGGAGTTTACCAATACCGCGCGAGAATACGAAAACGCGCGATGGCGCATTCGATGCCCCAGAAGAAGGCGGTTCTTTTGCGCCATAACGCGCCAAAATCCGTTCAGGCAATCAAAAGTTATAGGCGATCAAAGATTCAATAATCCGCACTGAGAAAGTGGTCACATATTAGGGGTCAGACGCTGACGCGCTGACCCTGATAAACAGCTGTGCCGCGTGTTACTCGCAAACGGTTTGATGTACAGGCACGTGCGATGGCTCAATGGAATGCGCTCGACGCCGAGATTGTTATGGGTGGGTTGAATTGCCATATGCAAATGCATACGGTAATTGCAGTACATTGGTACATACGTGCGTGCGTGCCTGCGTTTTGGTACGTGCGTGTGTCCATGCACTCCAGTGCGTGCGTGTGTGCGTTTCAGTACGTGCGTGCATGCGTGCGTGCGTGTGTGCGTGCGTGCGTGCGTGCGTGCGTTTCGGTGCGTGCGTACGTTCGTGTGTGCGTTTCGGTACGTGCGTGCGTGCGTGCGTACGTGCGTGTCTGCTGACTGGTAGGGGTTGGAGGTCGGGGGGGGGGTTGGAGATGAGTAAACTTCCGACAGCAAGGGTGTTAAACACCCCCCCCCCCCCCCCCCCCCGCTGCTTAAATGTATGGGTGGGAATTCACTAAATGTTCCCATTTTATTTTTGATGATGTCAGCCATAGAAATGTCATTCTGAAGCGCCAAAAAGCTAAAAAAAGTCAATCGAAGGCATGGAGGGACAGCAGAGTGACGTAGAATTTACCTTTTTCATAAGGGGATGCACCACACAGTAGACGCGCGTGCGGGATTCGAACCCGCGACCTGTTGATTTGTAGTCCAAGTCGATGTTTGAACATTTTCAAAAATTTCGCATCAACGGCCGCGAATAGGGCACGTGTTATGACTTGATCGATTCCCCTTTGGAAGGCGCTTCTTTTGAACTGTTACTCGCTAAAATCTTTTAAAGCAAGCAAAAGTTAAAGGTGATCAAAATTTCATCTTTCACCTGAATTGTGGGTGCTCCAAGAGGGTCGAGCATTGAGACATAGACGTCGGAGCCGCCCGATTTGTTGAAAGGGTACTATTCCAGGTCCTGACGGTCAACTTTCATCATTGCAGCACAGCTCTGCGATGAACGTGTGAAGCGCCTATAGCTGACAAACTTTCAGCCCAAAACCCCAAAAATTGAGGTGGTTTGACGACTGGCGAGTGAGACATGCGCATCGGAGCCATCGAATTTGTCAAAAGGGTACTATTCCAGGTCAGGACGATCAACTTTCATCATTGCAGCACAGCTCTGCAATGAACGTGTGAAGCACCTATACCTGACAAACTTTTTAGGCGCAAATTTGCGAAATTTTAATTGCCAATATCTAATTACATGGCTGGTATTTCAAATGTCTGGAAAGCGTCCTAGACTTGCCTTGTAAAACTGTTCACGAAAATCAAAAAACATTTGGGGGTTTACTCGGCTTTTTTTCGAGTTTTACTCTTGGTGGGAACCACCCGAAAAAACGGCTATGTCCAAGGTAAAAAATCGATAATTGGTAAAAATCCGCAATATCTCCTGATCGGTAAGACGTACAAACAAATCCTTTAGAGTGCAAAGTTGTTGCCAGGGACTGGATAGGCACACCAAGTTTCATCCCGATTGGTTGGGGCTCTAGCGAGCGGTGGTCCAAAAACTGGGTAGAGAACATGAAAAAAAAAAATTACCACTTTTTCGAAACATTTTCTGGAGTTTACCAATACCGCGCGAGAATATGAAAACGCGCGATGGCGCATTCGATGCCCCAGAAGAAGGAGGTTCTTTTGCGCCATAACGCGCCAAAATCCGTTCAGGCAATCAAAAGTTATAGGCGATCAAAGATTCAATAATCCGCACTGAGAAAGTGGTCACATATTAGGGGTCAGACGCTGACGCGCTGACCCTGATACCAAAAGGAGAGCAAAATGTGAGAGCCAGAATGACTTGCCTCGTTTACCATATAACTTCAAATTTTTTTTAACCTTGATGACTTGCAGCGTCTCATTTTGCTTCTGTTCGGCACCGTGACTGCTCATGGAGCAGATGTGCTTGTGCAGTTTTCTCGACATGGCCAAGTTCATGAGGATGACAGCGATCAGAGCGGTCAAGACAAACAATGGGACGAGCGCGTTTAATAGGGCCGAGATCAATTCACGGCCAGGGTAATAGTTCCACAGACGCATGTGGCCGTCCCATGTAATGTAAGCCTCGAAATGACTAACAAACAATTCCTGAACAGAGTTCTGGTTTTTTCGCCGCGTGTCAGCGCGGCGAGTTCATATACGGAGGGTATAGTTCGGTCCGTCCGCCATCCATTTGTCCAGTTTCGACCGGTTGTCCTTTATGGCTTGACGAATCGGAAAGAAATTTTTTTGAGCATTCTTAGAACCAATTTGAAGATACACTTTATAAGATTTACTCTAAAAAATTTATAAAAAAAAAAACATTTAATATTTCTGTCTGCTTGAGCAAAATTTCTGTGAAAACGCATGCTTAAGGATAGGGCCCAATCTGGGAGGAACATTTCTGTGTCTGGGAGCAAAATTCAGGGAAAACACATGCTTAAGGATAGGACCCAATCTGAGAGGAATATTTATGTGTCTGGGAGCAAATTTTTGTTTAAAATCTGGGGAAAACGCATCATTAAGGATTGGACTAGGATGTGTCCTAATCCGGGACGAAATTTTTTGGTCCGGGATTCTGGGTCAATTTTGAAAGTTTCCGCCGCGTTATTTTTCCGCAAATCTGAAAGGCTATGCTAGTGCGTTCGCCAGTACGCGCGTCTGTCCAGCCAGCCACCCACTCCCTTACGCTACCACGCTACACAGAGCCAGGGTGCCATAAGGCAGCGTGGGCGCTTTTGGCCCTGTATTAGGGCGGGGAGGGGGCAGTGTGGATGCCTTTAGGACGCATCAGTGCATTCCTATGCACCTAAGCACCGACGTGGCCGTCTTCCCTCCTGTCTCCTCTATCTGCAATTGCTATGCAGACTTTTGAACTTTCTGAAAAAAAGCAAGGTAGTGTGTGTAGCATTTTGCAATGCAACAACTGTGCATTTTGCAATGGAACAAAGGAGACAATAATGGAGCGTCGTATCATTGAACTTGTGCGGCGATTTCACTGATTCCAAAGGAATCGGCACTGCTAAAGAATTTCAGGAAGTGTACACCGGTCCAATCTGTGCCGAAACACAGAAATTTCGGATGAAAAGCAACAAATTCAAATGAAGTGCTTTTTGAAACGAGCTTGTCGAGTTATCCGAGTTACAGTATACAAACGGAACTTTTGAACACGAAGCTTTTTTGTCATTCGTTTTTGTATGCT